>CM073773.1:77149314-77243880 GCA_037158775.1 Hetaerina titia | reverse complement strand
ATAATTATAACGTACAAGTCCCTCGGAGATAAATACATAAAAATACCAACGAAAGAAATGAAGGTAAAATTTACTAAGCAAATATGATGTTGATCTAATAGAACAGTGGAAAATCTAGTGATTAGTGAAATAATATTTTCATTTTAAAATCCAAAGCGATAAATTATTTTTGGGAGTGATGGTAGCAATTCAGCTCAGCAGGCACGTACGTATGACCGAGGTCATCACGCAGCGTAAAATCCAGCAATCATTTCAATACTTTTGATAATAGACTATTGGAATTCGAATTCAGTGCCTATTCATGAGGCCGTATTCGGCCCAAGTGAAAGGTTTGATTTGTTTCAAAATAATATACAATGCAGTTTGGACAAGAATTAGCCATACATTCAATCAAAAAACTTATTAAGGAAGTTGGAAGGCGTAGCGAAGTTGGCTATTCAGAACCTCTATTCAAGGGCAACTTTGATTACAGTGAGTTACCGCAATTTCTTGAGGTGTTCTAAGGATAGTGAACGATTAAAAGCGATTATTATGATTATGTAGCAGGAAGGGCATTAAGTGGATTGAAAAATGCCTCACACAATCACCAGCATTATTCAACAGAAATTCATAACAATAGATAGTTATGTTGAAATTACGATCCTTTACGTTTAAAATGCCCGAAAATAAGGTGGAAAATATTATGCAGAGTAGGTTTAAATGAGATAAAAATTAAAAGAATAGGCATTACTTTCAAACTAATTCTGAATACTACCGTTATATGGTAACACACAGCGGTTCCAGCCTTGGCCTCAAGAATATTCCTAAGATTTTAGAAATACCTGTTACCGTCTGATTCACATAGGCGAATCCTATCGTCGGCATCCTTCAGTTCGTTATTCCTACATTTCCATGGAGTTCAAGGAGGAAGTAATTGTGCATCTTTCCAGCTCAAGATAAAAAATCCGCCATAGCGTAAAATTTGAACGCGGGCGTAGGCGTAGGGAGCCGTGGGCAGTCCCACAAAACACCGACCGGCATCTAGTTCCCCGGCCCCATCCTCACTAATAGAGGGGAAAAGAGAAATGAAGGAGGAAAGGAGACGAAGAAGAAGCTGAGTCGGGCAGGATGAGGCGAGGGGGAGGGATGGGGGAGGGTGAGAGATAAGAGAAGCGGCGAGAGGAAGGAGACGGAGGAGAGAAGAGAAAACGGTGGAATGCGGCCGCTCAGTGAAGAAGGGCGGTGGCAAAGGGTTCTCTCCCCGTCGGCTCACATCAAAAGGCTCCGGGAGAGTTTTACAAGGGAAGGAGGAAGAGTTCTTGAAGCGAATGTAGAGAGGGGGTATTAGAAGAGGGAGGGAAGATGAGGGGTGTCTCTTACGGAGGGGTCTGGGAACGGGAGGATTGGGGGGGGGGGGCAGGGTGGATATACAGAGTGGGGGCGGAAGAGAAGAAGCCTCGGGAGGAGAGGGGAGCCAGACTCGGGCGGTTATCGGGAAGGCCAGGGAGGGAAGGCGGGAGAGTGGGAGTGGGGTTTGGTGAGAAAGAAGGGGAGTCGGAGGGAGAGTGGTTGAGGACTTTGGCTGGTGAACTGGATCGCGCGGGAAGGAGACAATGCGGGAGAGGAGGAGCCGGTTGGGGCGGGAGTGGAGAGGGAAGGAAGAGGGTGGGAGGAGGAGATAATGGAAGGCCGGAGATGGGGTCGGTTTCATTTCGGGATGGGGTTAACGACGACCTCACCCTCTTTCCCCTCCCCAATTCCCTCTTCTCACAATCTTCCGAACATTTATCCCGGCGTTATATAGCCATCGTATATACATATATATCAGGATTGAATGTTTCTTAGCGTCAGCAGTCGAAACTGCACAGGGCTGACAATTACCAGGAAATCACCCATGCCATCCGTAGAATACAAGTAGTCGGAATTCTGCAAACAGTTAAAATAAACTGTTTGAAATTGCTGCTAGGAAGGGTGAAAAGTTATTTTTGAAGAAAAATTAAATTCGAAGGTGAGCTATTGGTAGAGTGTCATAAAAGCTTTGCCGATAAAATGTATTTCTTAAATGCTACATTACCTTTCTTTTCTCGAAAGTTAGGATCAAGGGAAACTGAAACATATTCATTTCCCTTATTCTGTATACATTTTCCGACAACAATCTCATGGAACAGCTATTCTTGCAATCATCATAAATTTTCATTGTGCCAAGATGATCCATTTCAAAGGATTTTAGATCAACATTCAACATTTTAACTTTTTTTAATAAAATTAAGACTGAATTTCGAAATGCGTCAGCGATCGAGCGCTTCTCCATCGAATCGAAGAATATTTTTCGCCGTGCATATCTAACCAGTAATTAAAAGCGAATCTGAGTGAGTCATGATTCAAAATGACAAAAAGAAACAGGCATGAAACATTTCGAAATGGTCGGTCAAGTGTAAATCCAAATAATTTAATTACTCGTGAATTCATTCTGGATTTATTTAAATGAAAAAACAAACAATGAGCGACACCTTCGGCAAACCTAGGGGTAATGAACATGAAATACTCTTACATATTGCTGTTCAACTGTCTTTAGATGAACCCAAAAACTGACCACGACAATGGGAGCTCAGTTGAAACACTGTCTTTTTTGTGAAGGTTCCGTCAGACCACTAATTGCGTGGAAGTAATGAAAGATGAAAATTTCTCAGCGGGCCCCAAATCCAACAACCATATCCAAAACCCATTGTTAGATTTCGTTTCGCAACATTCGATCAGCTCTGCTGACGAGCATTGCAAAACCACTGATTTCTAATTTTCGTCGGAATTTCCTGATGCATTCAATGGTGAAATTTGAAGCATATTTCAGGGAGTCGTATTTTCTACGGTTTCATCGATTCACACGCATTCTTAATAGCAGAAAGCTGCTGAAGGGTTAATGTACAAAACACTAAGAGAATTACACTCACGCTGGAATAAAATGTGGCGGAGAAATTGTTTAATAGCGTTTGTTTTAATCTTTAGGGACAAAAGTATTAATGTAACAAACAAAAATTTTTAATGTATCGCATTAAACACCAGTTTCAATAATACAAACACACGCACATAAACACGCGCGCACGAAATGAAAGGTGTCTTCGACTTCTATTGCCCCCGTGTTGTGTGAGAGCCATGGAATCCCCCAATTTCCTCAGAATTTCGTCCGAAACACTCTTATTCTGACCCACCCTCGTCCTTTTTCTCCTCACTCAGGACCATTTTTTTTATTAAGGGCACTTCACTCAGGCAAACGCGGACCGGAGAGGGGGTGAGTGATATGGCAGGGAGAATGCTGGGTTGAGCGGGGGAAGTAACGGGGGAGGGGGGGAGAACGAGACGTGATGAGGGCTAGGGAGGATGAAGAGGAATGGGGGAGCCAGGAAGATGGTGGGCGAAGATGACAACGCGAGTGTTTCAAGGAAGAAAGAGATCCTTCAATTTTCTCTCTGCCCCAACACTCACTCACCACTCTCCCCACTTCTTCCACGTTCCTTCCGCCGGCGCGGAGGGGGGTGTGGGATGCGAAGGAGGGCGCCAGCCAACGCTCCGGATGGAGTCACCACTCTCGGCCGAATCCTCTCCTTCCTTCTCTTGTTTTTACCCCGCAAGGCATTTAGGATGGTCGAGTTCTTTCCCGGCACACAAGTGCTTTTCCCCTCGTTTTCTTTTATCCCCCCAAAAAATTCGCTCTAGTAGGTCCCCTTGTTGGATTCTTCTCACCCGATTGCTTTGACCCCAATCTCTTTCACCCCCCGATTGGTTTCTAATGCGAGCGAGGCCACAACTTCTGTTCATTTGACGCCCGCGCTTCACGCCATGGGAAACAATGCGAGCAAGAAAACGCTGCGAGGGGAAGGAAATTGAATTCACGCGCCACGCAGTGAAACTTCCTATTTCGGAAAGATTTTCCATTATCTGCGATGCCTCACGTGTTATTTCAACGACGGCTCACCTCCTAATTGTGAATCAGCGAATGGAGCTCTCAACTTAATTAATTCGCTAATTTCCTTAGTACAATCCTGTGAAAAGGCCAACGACGAATGGACAGCAACAGGGCGAAGATAGGCTATTAAATCCTGGTTATTGATTTTTAAAGCTGCAATAGAAAAATGTGTAAAAATGAACGAATCAGCTTCACTTATCTCAATCGCACTCGTGAAATCCTATAAGAACAATGTAGTAATGATTTTAATTGGAGAATGTTACTCCACAACGGAGGGAATATGTTAATATCCCACCACGGAGAGAATAAAGAGAATGGCTGACACATTGGTCAATTAAAGACGCAGACCACAAGCAACTATTATTCGCATGTCAAGGACGTTGAGAAATACCCTTGTTTATAACATCAAGCACATAGACTGTAGCAACTTGAAAGACAGCATTCACATTTGAAGCGAAAATTGATGAGTACCAAAGAATCACCCATTTTTTCTAAAACTCAATTTTTTTTTCAGGAGAGTGATCGCGATTTTATGACGCATGTAAACGTAAAGCATAAACATAAATAAATAAAAAATAAATGAAAGCCAAAGATAAGACGAAGATTTATTTCACATTTGATGGCATTCATGGGCATTTATACGTAACCATTAGAGTTTTATTAGCTTCATTATCAAACGCCCACTTTGTATGACGCATGGTATGGATTAAGCATGCCTAAGAAGAAGATGACATGAGAAAATACCCTCCATTAATGAAATAATTTCTTGATACATTCATAAACATCGAATAGATGCCTTGTAGCACAAAATGCATGCAAGCAAAACTTCTTGACGGAATCTGAAAGCATCAAAATTAAAACTTAAAAGAGAGAAAACTAATATTTAACAAACTTTGCGTTAAGTCAAAATGATTATAGACGATATAGTTTGGGTGCATTTTTAATTGCAAGGAAGTCGTATCAAAGAAAATCTAATTGAACCTTAAGTCTCTGACGATGTCACGCTGTAACGAAACCAAGATCGTAAGAAAAATATTCTATGTGGAAAGACAAAGTGTCTTCTTTCATGATTAAGGACTTTAACCCCTTTACGCCCGAAACTGTGTCATCTATAGCGTCTTGTCTATTCCTTTTTAATTCGTCTAAGACCTGGACCCTAGTTAGAGGATTGAAAGCTCTGATATCTTGCTCATTTTCGACCCCAAATTATATTCACAACACTGTTGATGAATTACCTAAGGAAGCTTGCACTAATATCACTATTCGTGACTATCTTTATTAGTAAATCATAAAACTCTTCACATAAGTTATGCTCATGTGAACGACTGTAAGGTGAGTAGTGTATTTTCCCAGACGGTATTGCATAAATCTTAAAAAAAAAATAAGAACCACATAATATATTTTTATTCAAACACAAACATGACAGCATTAAGGGCGATATATCCCAACTCGTATCCGGCGAAGGACTCCCTAAATGAGCAGGGGAAAGCCGAAAAAAAACAACGCGGCCCGCGGCTATTACCGGTAGACGCAATTTGAAAATTATGCACATAGAATAACACGAAAGAAAAAAGTAGTGGGCCATTCATTGGAAATTTCTCACCCTTCCCGGGTGCCAAAAAAAAATAACAACTCGGGAAACGGGAGCTTTGGGAGGATGACGCATTGGCCACTACTGCTCTTGTAGTCAACGGACGTTTGAAAAAGACCCCGGTCTCGCCGGCTTGCACTCCTGCGTCTCCCATTTGTCGTCGGCGCACGAAAATCCTCTCGTAAATTCTCCCCGGCAAACTGCCTCATTTTAATGTCCGCACAGGAAGAGAAGAGGAGCTTGTGTGTGTGTGCGAGAGAGAGGGATTCAGACACACACACACTCACTTGGGAGGGGAGTCAGAGGGAGAGATATCAAGAACATGCGGAGGACACTTCATAAAAGGAGGAGACCCGGGTGCCGGGGAAGGAGGAAGAAGCCCTGCGCGCTCGCACACAGATTGTCCGACACGCTGTTTTCAAGCGGCGAAGCCTTCTCTTCCGCTCGCTCCCTCATGGTAGTAAAAGAGGGAGGCGGACACCTGTTGATCTCACTTGTTTCTCACTCTCCCCTCCTCCTCCCGCACTATCTCTCTCTCCCAAGGGAACCCGCGAACCCAACTAAGGTGGCGGAGGGAGGGAGGACGTTGGAGGAAGAGGGATGGAGAACCTAGAGGGTGGGGAGGTGATCAAGGAGGGGGAGGAGTAAGGAGCAAGAGGATGCGGGAGAGGAGAGAGGGAGGCTCGTAGGCGTCGCGGTTGACCCTGGACCATTCCGCGCGGCCGCCGCGGCGTAACAGCGGGGTGTTGCCACTAGACAGTCAATTGTTAATGGCCCGGGACGGAAGGAAGGATGCAACCTTCCTTCTCAAGCCCCTACTCCCACTAGCGCACTCCCCCTCCACCAACCACCCTCTCCCCACTCATCGTCTCTTCTCTCGCCCCACGATTAATCGGCCGCCGAGGATTGATTGCCAATTTGTACACTCTCCCTTCGCGCACGCAGTTTCTACGTCATCCGCCTCGAATCCGATACCCATTTGTTTTTTAACGAGCCCTGAATACCGTTCCGGATCGAATCGAAGTGTATCGAATGAACGAATCGTTAAAGATTAGTGGAGAAGGATGATGAAGCTTTTCGTTTGAAAAAAAATTGAAGTTCATGTATTATGTCCTTCGATCAGGTTTGTAGAGAGAGAAAGGGAGGGAAGGAGAAGCGTAACCTCAGCGTAATGATACTACTAAGCCTAATCGTTCAAAATTAAGTTCAGTGTCATGCATTGAAATTAAATGAGGTGGGGCTAACAAACGATGAGTGAGAGTATCCGATCTTGATTCGTGATCACGAAAACAAATGCGCGGGGAATATCTGGGAAAAGAAGGCAAGTAATATTGTGTTGCGGAGTCTTCAAATAGAAAATATACGCCCCACATCATAATCAATTATGTGGAATCTCGTTCCTTAATATGCACCACAACGTGCGAATGATATTACAAAATTCAAAATAAATAAATCAGATGAATAATGTATTTGTTATGAGGTTAGGTGTACCATAACTATTTCGTGAGAGGAAAAGGAAAGCTCTGCTGAGTTAGGCCAGGTAGTTGAAATAGTACAGACTGTTACGCCATCAAATACAAATCAGCTCGAACATAGGCCTTAGTTATTAATTCTAGATGTATATTTCTAAATGAGTCGGCGTGTAAATGTCTTGTTTAATAAATAAATGCCTTTATCGAAACGTGGCTCGATAATCAATCATGCATTACACGTATATGTTTACATGTAAAGGACGTGGGAGTCTAGGGTATGAGGGTTGTACTGCTAACCGGAGTGTCCAGGCTCGTTTTCCGAGCATGCCTCTCTGGGCACCGTCAGCTTCACCCAAGCTGTGTGATTTTTCGCGTACTAGAACTTTTTGGAAAACTAAAAGCGGCTTCCCCTACCCTGATGTGAATATTTCACACGCCGTTGGGTGAATTTACGCCTCCCTAACCTACTGACTGCCCGATTTGTATTCTAAATAACATAACCGAAACATATTATTCAGAACTATTATTATTTTTAGATCTCACTTGATACTGTAAATGATTACATGCATGTATATATATTTTAACACAAAACAATTAAAAAATAGTAGAAAAAATGACCTGAAGTTCACGGATGGGGGACGTTTCGGGGCCAGGAGGCTTCATCAACAAAAGAAGAATGATGAGACTTTTCTTGTTGGAATCTTCAACCTTTAAACCTTTCCCACTAACCTTGTGTTTGTCCTTAATGTGCGTATACAATGCACGGACGAGAGAATTATCATTAGCATGCACGTCTACCGAAAGTTTTATTATGAAATAGTTTTAATACTTTGTAGTTTGTGTGATTATGGTGAAATTATATTTTACCTTAATGAAATTACTTTAACTGTTAAGAACTCACTTGATCAATGTCTTTATTAAACAAATTGTTTAATCTTGGCATACATGCATGAATGGTTGACATACATGTTTGAATTTTATACGAATTACTACGAATTCTGTATTATAATATTATATATGATTTATTTACAGACTACAAAGGTGTGACCAACGATATACGCAGAAATAAACGGCAATCTTCATACCGGTGGGAGGGTAGAAATTGAGTAGTAGTAACACTTTAGGCAACGGAATTCTGTGCCGTAGGTAACGGAGGGTTAGATCTTTTCCAGGGAGCTGATTGCATCTTTCAGAAGCGCGATGACGATGGTTAATGCATCTTCCATGCCCGCAATGGCTAACTGTTCAGGTGACGAGGCGGGAATTGGAAAATAACTCCTACCTATTCACGTAGAGCAACGGTTGCTTTCGAACGGAAACTCTCAAGTTTCAAAAGCGTGAAAACGAAATGGCTGAGTGAGGATTCCATTCAGTTCCTTAGCATCACGATTTGGGTCGCCGGCCGAACGAACGGATTGAGCCCGTAGGGTCCACTCCACTTCTTCCCTCTTCTATTCCTCCTCCTCATTCCCTATGCCCATCGATATGCTCCTTCTTCCTATACCCTCCCACGTCCCCTCCTTCCATCTTTCTCCCCCACCCACTAACCCCACACAACCCCATCCCTCCACTCCTTCATTCATGCAGCGGGGCGCAGGCGCAGTGGCGTTGACCGGAGATTCCCATTCAAAGGAATAGCGCCCTTAGCTTTCGGGACGTCCGCGACGCCACCTATGATCCGCCCGGTGAACCACTTGGTGCGAGCGAGTCGTCCGCGTCCTTGGGGGAGCGCACCCAAAGGGACGGAGAAAAATCGCATTTGTGACACCCAAGGCGGCTCAAGAGAATTTTAATCGAGTTTTAAGTGCTACGTACGTAAACTCGAATATATGCATACGCACGCTGGCTGCTTCAGGCGAGGAAATGGCCGACATGGGATGAAGAAGGAAATTTTCACGGCGGATTCGTTCCGACTGTATTCTGACCCTCGGACATACACATATTTACCCTTGAATTGAGGATGAAAATACGCTCATAACTTGTCCACCTGTAAAACTGCCCGCTTACTTGTCACAAAATATATTTTTCCCGAAATATATTTTCCACCTAATAAGTTTCACATAAAATATCTTCGTAAACCTTTATTACTCGTTGCGACTCGTTTAAATCACTTTAGTCGGCCGCATGTGAGATAGTATGGAAAATTTACAAATAATTCACATTCCAACCCCACAGGTGTAGACAGGGATGTAGTCACTATCGTGATAGAGACTAATCTCAACGTTCAGCCTATTTTCATAAAATTAAAGTGAAAAAGAATTCTCGGTTTGGTAATGCTGTTAGGCTGGGGTATTATGTTCGGTTTCTGACCAGAGGGGTCAAATTCAACACTGGGTGCCATCTGTGGATGGCCCCCGATTCACTCGAACTAAGTTATCTTTCAGGTACCATAAATTACTGGAAAACCGCAGGCGGTACGAAGAAAGGAACAACATTTCCCTGATGTCTGAATTTCGCTAGCTTAAGGCCAGGACTTGAGGTGATTTCTACTCTCGCCTACCTACCTTCTTAATGATTGATAACATGGTTGGCCATAGATTCGTAAGATTATGAAGTCGACATATTATCTATTCCCGATATTGGAAAAAGAATCATGCACGGGTATAGCTACACAGTGGAAGGGCATAAACATTTGTAGGTAGACAACAATATTTTTTAATTACGAAATGATTCTCATACTAATAGAGATCTCTTGGATTCATTGTGGGGCAAACGTTTTACTCTCTATCCTCAATCAACACTGTTGCGTTATGATATTATTAATTTTAACAGGTCTCTAAATAAAGATTCCTCATTTTTACCTCTAGCTGGTCTCTATACATTGATTCCATCGATAAAATGGAAATGGAAATTATCTTCAAATCGAATTTAAACAGATACATGACTTTTAGACATATTTTGGTTGAAATCTGTACCAAAAATTATAACAGAATTAATACCTACATCAGTTTCACAAGAGTACATATACTTTCCGTAATTTTTAAAGCAATTTCAGGACAATGCCCAATAACGAATCCTATTTTTTTGTAAAATTTATTTGTAGGTTCTAAATTGAGTATATGCTCCTTTTTATAGAATGATTTACATTAAAAATTATGAAAAAAATTATTTAGCTGACTTAGCGTATGTCTAGATGGACTATAAGTCTAGAGACATGGTTACATCTTGGTACACATCTACGAATAGCTTTACTGAATAACAGTGTTAACTGCTTAATTATGAATTCAAACGGACCAACCAAAGTTTTATGATACATTAGAGGAATTCGAAACACATGAGAAGGAATTCCACGAAATCGATTCAACATTTACTTTCGGAGACTTAATTTGTACTGTATTTCAATAAGGTACTATTGGGAATAAGAGTCATATACGTTTCCTTCTGCAAGTTTTCCGTAAAGCCAGTTTGATAGAAGAGGATGTGCACAGTTATTTGAATGCAAGATATTTGAAAACCACAAAATACTTGTGCCTTATTTTTACCGCGAGAGAAAATAATTTTTCGGGAAAGATAAATACATTTTTTTCTCGTAACGGAATCGTTCGGTAGAAAAGTTACGCAAACTCATTCACGCAGAATAATACTCCGGGAGCGAAGTTCCCGAGCGGTGAAGATTGCGACGAGAATTCAAGGAAACGGCGCGACGATGAAATTGGATGACTATCGAGGTTGTTCAGCAGTTGAAGCGTAGAGACGAAAATGTTTACATCGAACGGTTTTACACTCCTTGAACACAACTCTCCTCCACCATGGGAAGGCGTAACTAAACGTGTCGTATTGCAAAACATTTTTCTCAATGCGTATTTTCCGTTTTAAAGATTCCCACCGCTATTTCCCATGCGTGCTTCTGCTCCCAGCAAATGAAGCGAGAGGTGAGATGGTGATCCTTGCTGACAAATGTAAGAACAGCGGGTGCAATACTTCACGATGCGACAATCCCTCACTCAAAATAATTTCACGGAAGAATGGTCTTAAATGATACCAGGGAACGGATATTGGCGTGAATGAAAGATAGCAACCTGCTTCTACACAGCTAACTATACTTTCTACAGTCCTGTACTATTTCTATTCAGTCCAGTCGGTTCAATGTATAGTACAAACTGAACCTGCATTGAACCAATAGAAAGACCATGATCATCGGCATATGGAGTGCTAGTTAAAATTAAAAGGCGTTCCAGTTTCATTCAAGTAGGAGATGAACTCGAACGCTGTGTTGGACACATCGTTAAGTCCTCTCATACGGAAAAATGTATCTAAAGCTCAACCATCTATTTTATATCAAGAGATGATGAAAAAAATACTCTGAGGAAAGATTCTATTCACAGAGTTCGGTCAAAAGTTGAGCGGTGCAAATGCCAAGAGATTTCCCGATAATCGATGGGTTTAAAGGCCAGTTAAAAAAAAACGAATTCCTTTCGGAGTAAAAGAAAAATAGTGGACGGGAGCAGGCATAAAATCGAAGCTTTACATTGCGTTTTGCAACTCTGCCACTCAGATGATATCTCAAAGTTGGTTTTCGGCATTTAAACTGCTGAAAAAATGAAGATCCTTTGAATTATACCGATACGGCAGTAAAATTTCCCTGAGCATTGCTGGGAGGGCACTGTTCTTTACGAGAAACCGGGATGTGTCATTTGTTCCTTCGTTGAAGTAATACCGTGGTGAAGTGAACCCAAAAATCAATGGCAATAATTATTTTTGCAAGGAAAAGAAATAAGCGGAGGATTTTAAAAATGATCACCATTTTGGGCCAAAATAAAGCGATTAATGATATATCGAAATGGTATACGAAAAATAAAAATTTCCTAGCGATGGTCAAAACAAGTGAATAATAGTTTCGAAGTAAATGTTAAAGATCTCTGAGACACACCAGGCTCAATTCTGCAAAACTTTGAAAGAGGATTTTCAGCCATTGTGGGCAGAACAAATGCAAAAATCAGCACCATCAGTATAACCACGGACATGGGTCCTTTCCTTTGGACAATGACTCATTATTTCGAACTATCTTTCAACACAAGAGAATGATACGTATTTCCGAGTCCATTATTACGCTCTCTCTTCTGACGAGACGAGATTTGAAAAGCTGCTTGCAACCTTCGCCACTACAACATTGCGAGAAAATTGACAGGCTGCCTCGCCACAGTTAGGTCCACAGTGTACATACTATATGCCGAGGAAAAATTGTACAGATTGAGGATTGGAAATAGACAGGATAGGTTTAAATAACCAAGAGTAACAATTTAAAGTAATTGGGTAAGAAGAATCGAAAAATGGAAGAAGTGAGATAAAAAATAACAAAACATTACACAATCATGTAAAAGTATTATAAATTAATAAAATATTAATATATTTTAATAAATATGTTAACACATTTTCTTTATGGGCTTTCTTACAGACTGATACTTATACTGCGCAGTAATGTAAGGAAACAATGAGTCAATACCGCAACTATTACTTGTTATGATGATAACGATTAGCTTTCATTTTTAAGGTGACTTTTATACGAGTAGAGGTCGATAACAATTTTTGCACTGGTATCTCTTCCACAAAAGTTTTCTTACCAAATTCGTGCTTATATTATATTCCAATGTGGATTAAATAGTAGACGTACATCAGCAGTAAAGTCTGCTCTGTCGCATGATGTTGAAGAAGACTGTGAAACTGCGCTTCGGTATAACAGTTTTTCCCTGGTGACTTATAGAATATCTATTCACTAATAAGTAATATGATTAGACATTTATGATTTGTAAAAGATGTGAAACAAAGATTCAAAAGGATGAAAGACGGTCGCTATGACTATTAACACTATATTATATATTTAGGTAAAAAGTGTGTTTCGGATCCTAATACAGACACGGTTATTACATTTTCTTTGAGGGTATATGTCCTTAAAAGCCTTAGACTTATTTCTGGGACGTAAAATGACCACAATCAGCAGAGATTATAAAAACAAAATCCAATACTAATAATACTGAACGTAAGAACTGGTTTTCGATTTGCTCCCCGACTCTTTAGCGTTTAAATTCCATGATTTTTTCCGCGTGGATTGCGGAGATCGCGCAATGCAGGCGAGGCTGTTTACTTGGCCACTTTCACAGCAATACTTAAAAAACGGAATTAACTTCTGTTTAGGTAAGGAATCATGGAGAACGGGCGAGAGAGAGAGAGAGAGAGAAAGACATAGGGTAGAGAAGTGAGGAGGGAGCGGGTGGGTGGAGGAGAAGACCATCTCACACACACTCACACATCGACAGGAAAAATGAGAAAATTGAGAGAAAATATGAAAAAAACGAACGGAAAATCGGAGCGGAAACTCCGGTTGAAGTTCACGCACCAGCGACCGCGGTAACTATCGTCCTCCTCCCAGCGAGTGTTTCATTCCCCCGGCAGCGCCATCCTCGCCGCCGTCCGACACACCCAAACCACCACCACACAGCACCGCCACAAATTCTCTTCCCCCCCCCTTCTACATCCTCCCAATTCCCTCCCTCTAACACTCCCATTCCCTTCCCAACGATTCGCCATCCCTCCACTCTCATCCTCCATTCCTCTACTCCTCTTCCCACCCCATTCTTCAGACAATTTTTCTTCACCCCATACTCTTATTCAACCCCCATCTTCGCAAATTTGGATGAACCTAATTAAACAAAATGGCTTTCTGCCAAGGAGGGAATTGGTGAGGAAACCTTGAGTTCCCTCACCATTTGATTGGGAGGGCAATGGATGAGGTACAAAGATGTTTGAATGAGTGCATAAAATATGATTTCATGAATTTTAATGTTCGTATGAAGTAATCCCTCTGCACGATTGAAATCCTATTATGGCACTGTACTCATGATTCGCGCTGAGCTGAACTTGTAGTATTGAATGGCTTCAGCTGCTTGTGCCAAGTGTAGTATGGTAGGTAAATGGAAAAGATTTGAATAGAACTCGCAGAGATCGCTAATAGCATACACACACAAGAAAAGTGTGAAAAAACACTCGTACCAACCCCGTGTCTTTTTTTACCTGAAAATAAGGAGCATGACACACACGCTCAGAAGCAAAATAACCTCCGAATATACTTTTAAACGCCACATCATCTAAACATACGTAGAAGTGACTTCAAGCTAGCTATCCATCGTATGCTGTTACGGAGTATGTACACTATAATCATTAACTTAACGACAATTTTTTCGGAATACCTAACTCTCTAACGTGGATTTTGATTTGTGAGAAATTGTTTCTCTTCGAGAAATGAAGCTATTGCTACGCATGTTCGGGGTGGATTCGTACGGTGAATGGAATGGAATCAAATGTAGGAGAAAAGGCACTGTAGATTTAATCTATTATTTCATCAAATCACCTTCCCTTCCACCTATTTATTTTTATCCTCATACAAGGATTTTTGCGAAGAGTCTGTCTGAAGTGTTTGCAATTTTAATAGATCCAACACGATCATTCATTTTCTTTCACTTCCTAAATAGTTTTTCTGGAATATAGTAATAATTAGCGATTTACATGCATTTTCTGATTACCTACGGTTATTATCAATGTCTTTCCGATTCCGATAATTCCCTTTTGGCGAGCAGGCACGTTTGGATTCTTACGGTAAGGGTTCGAACATGTAATCTACCGGTTGGCAAGCATACGCCTTGTTGAACAGGTTAACTCTCTGGATGAAATCATATTTTCTTTATTAACACGTGATGTCAGTTTAAATGAAAACGTGACGATACGGCCGATGCCTGGTTGAATGATGAGTTCATGTGGATAATGACTTTACGCTCGTTGGCGTAATAGTAAGATGGCAAGATTTCGACAGCATTTTTTCGGACCAAAAATTTACAAGATAGTACCGTGTAACGTATCATTTCAATATAAATTTAAAAACCATGAATGGAATGCATATCCGCATTTTGAAATGGAAATGACTAACAAATTTTAAAACAAGACTTCGCTAAGAAATATCAGAATGGATCAGAACAGATAATAACAATCCAATTTTACCCAAAGTTATAGTGAATCGAAGTCAAATTGAACATTCAAGTTCCACTAATACCTGAAAATATAATACGAAATGAAAATGTGGCAAATTAATGCTCTCAAGAGTCTTTGTAGGAGAAGATAAAACAGGTCAAAAATTGCACGCACTTTCTTTGCGTATATCTTGACGATTTTAAATATTCAGAGCCATTTCATGTTTACACGGAAAAAGTTAAAAGTATTGTTTCATTCTCGTGGATAAGTGCCGCCTGAAAGCAAAATTCAAGCACTGCTATGCAACACATGAAATTATGCCTGTATGGGTTATGAAACGTTGGGTGCATGAAGCAAAGGCATATCTTCATTAGATGGAACGCGCGTGATTAGGAGTTTTCTATCGCTAGTACATTTGGCCGGCTGTCTCATTTTACACCGACTCCAGGGGCCAAAGAGAAAGCGAGAGTAAAAATTTTTTTCTAGTCAATGATCTCCAGTACATCATTTACCCATTCAACACAAACATTCTCACTACTCATCCTACATACAATCCGAGTAAGTAATACGACCACGGAGACAATTATTGAAACAATGGCCGTTAGGTCCCATCGTTGAGTCCAGGCGCGTACAAAATATTAATGCCGCCCCCGCGACTGCCTCCTAACCTCCCTCTACCCATCTTCGCTCCGCCGGAAGAAAAAGACAAATGACGGTGTCAGACGCGGACCAATTGGTCCGTTTCCTGGTGACTCAGCGTCACCTTCCGATTGGTCGTACGGAGAAAAGGAGTGAGAAAGAAAAGGAGATGAAGGGAGATTGAGAGGAAGGCAGAGAGAGAGTTGGCTCACTTGATAGCTGGGCTGAACAACCGAAGCGCGACGGGGAGAATGATAAGCCCCGGGAATCGCCGCCTCATGGCCGGGCGGTCGGTCGTCGCATGCCCCGCTCCCCTATGAACCGGTTGTTCTTATATACTAACACACGCGCAATTTTCTTTCTCACTCTTCCTTTCCTCACTCCCACTGGTTTATAAATGGCGGATTCTCCGAGTGTGTTTGACTGAGGGGGGGGGGGTGAGGTAAGATTCGACACGATAGTTTCCCTCCAGTACTTCAGGAAGGGACGCCAAATTACTAGTCTTTGTGAGACTTTCGTCGTAACAATGCAAGCAGGGTGCTCGCCGGACAAAATAAGTGACCGCGTCCGCCGCCGAATTCAAACTTATTTTCCCAGAAATTCCTCTACGACGGATCAATCTAATCTCGTAGCAGTGTTTTAATTAAAACATTTGTATTCTCTCCTCCAGGTGAAATCTCTCTGGAACTTAAATACAGGTATGCACTTCGCCAATAAAAGTGGAGATTCAATCTTTCTGTAACTTTCAGACAAAGGACCCTTCCATTTCAGAAAAATGTAATATTTTTCGCTCTGCAATTACGGTACATTTATTTAACCTTGCATTTAGCCAGTCAATAGTTTCCAGTAGTCCCATCAACAAATTATCTCACTGCATTTTTCCTTATGGCCAATGACTTGCTGCTCTTTAAGTGTCCCAAAATGAGCAGATTAATTATACACAAAACTTAAATACTATCATTTATTATATCTCGAGATGATCGGAACTTGGTACGATTCTGAAAATTTCGTATTTTCAAGGCGTGAAGATGAAAAGTTATGAAGTCATTCCTTACTTCGGAATATGAACTCGCTCAAAATGCGAGGGCAATTATCTCAGCTGTAGGTGTGAATAGCTAAAAAAATCCTCATTTCTATAGATATTCTAGTATATTTAGTAATTGATAAATTGGAAAAGTTAATTGCTGATTATTTCATTCGGATGTCCGTTTAGTCAAATTACAAAGTAATAGTGAATCACATTTTGTATGAAAAACACTTCATCGAGCACAAATTACTCTAATTACATTAATTTAATATAAATTCATCGAGTCATTTAGTGAAATGTCGCCCTTTTCATACTGGTTAGATTTTGGGTCTGCAACCTTTGTAGATAGTATATACGACTAGCGAAAATATTATTTGTCGCGACATTACTATTATTTTCATTATGCATAATTTAACTTTTGGAGATACTTGTGAATAGAGATGTTGAATTATTTCATTGAGGAACTATTAAAATTTGTTTATATGCAAAGTAAAAGCTTCCTGGCGAGTGATTGAAAGAATTGTGGAAAAAAAGCAAAGGTAGACCAAAAAGCAATTTTGAGAAACTGTCTACGAATGGAAATACCATGAACCTAACCTAATAAGAAAACGATATTCCCGACACCTGGTTTCTCTACATTTTCCTTAAAATGCACGCAAACTAAAATACACATCCGTATTCTTTTCCATTTAATCCTATTCCGGCATGCAAAATAGTGTCCGGTTTAGAACTTCTCATTATTCAGGGCATGCTGTCCGCAGTTTTTTGGATTTGCGAAATTAAAATTGAAATTGTTAAAGACATTAATTTCTTTGGACATTATCCACTCATATTCGTTGCGTAGCTTGCATCGTTCCAACTATTATCACAGAAGTAATCCAAAGAGCAGACATTCCTGAAACAAGTATAAAACCTTATCCAACTACTCCACAGAAGCTTTCAGAATAATTAATTCTGTAATAAATATTATCATGATTTTTGTTCAATTTAAAAATGTATTCGTCTAATAAGTACAACTAACTTTTTTCCGATTTACCTTTTTCTGAGAACTGGAACGTCAATCTCCCAAGTGACTATGCATTTCCGAAGGCAAGTTTAACTTTCAAGAATACAGGAAAGAGGAATAAGCTGAGGAATTTCTTGGCGAACGGTCACGAATCGTTAGTTTGGGTATGATTCTGCTTAGTGTAATAACATCTTTTACTGTCGAACAAGAGAAAATCATGTTTTCGTGACCTTGTTGCTCGTAGCCAGGCCTATGAACTCTCTTGAACTTGACTGGGCACAATGACAAGTTCTTGTTTCGCATCTCTCATTTCATATTCGAACATAGGAAAAGCGAAGCTTTTTTCGCCTTCCATGCTGGATTTTTTTCGGCTTCGGCTTTTAGCGAACGCACAACTCTCATTTTTACGCCTCACTGCGATGCTTTAACAACGGAAGCAGAGCGGCTGGAATTATGTTCTCTTATGTTCTTGGGACCGTTTTGCGTGATTGCCAACATCCAGTCGTCGTCATAAATCATCCTCCTCCTTAGCCCTCGCGGTCCTTCAAGACACAGGGAGTTAAAGAGCCCCTGGGGACGCGCGCCTCGCCGATTGCCGCCAAGTCACGGGCCCCAACGCGTAAACACAATCAGGGGACACAAGAAAGCGCTCGGAATGTCGCTCGGGGTCCCTCCCTTCCTGCCTTTGCATCGAGCGTTCGTTCGCCTTCCTTGGTTGATCAAACGCGCACGAACAAACGTCCTCATGCATGAGGTACTATCGTGCATCCGATTTCCGGGAAACGAGAGACAAAGTTCTGCCTGCGTTCCGTAATTCAAAGGAAACAAGCGATGGGTGGGATTTGCCCCTTCTGGTTGGTTGGTTCATTAATTTTATCGTTTAAAAGTGTAACAGTCCACTTGGTGCCTCACATACGTGAGATTGCTTTATCATTAATCGCCATCAGAGCTAAAACTGATTTCATACCACAATTTTTAAATTCTGAACTAATTTTAATTGCCTATAATTTGTAATATTCTGTGCCAACTACATTTAGCCAATTCATGATCGCATGTGACTGTTCCAGAAATTTAAATTCACCTAACTAATTTCTAGTTACACCAGCATTAACTAATATCACTAATTTCAAATGGTCTATCGGTTTAACTTTAGCACAGAGATCTGTTACAGTCTTAGGATTCCTGTGTGTCGAATAATTCGTGTTGAATAGTTATAACAGGAATTGGTGCCACGTTGGGTCAAATATAAAATTAATTAATATAATTAATATCTTAGACAGCTTATTCTAAAATTGCCCAGTTTTGGGCGAACTTCTTACAAAAAAGTTATATTTCATTCCCGTATTACACTTTACGATGATTAATTTCATTCAAAACACTTATTTCACAAGTTGTAGGACTACTCCCAGAACATATTATGCTGAGAAATGAACGTCGGAGATACTGAAGCGTCAGCATTTCTCTCGCCCATAGCCCTGGAACTAAAGGAAAGGCAGCTTTTAAAAGCTTTCCGCTTGAGTGGCAGATGACGACGTCTGGTACACATAAACTCCACAGGATGAGGAACTCCATGTCTTATTACCGCTTATTTCGCTTGACCCCAATGAAACCGCATCCTAGAATTCCTTATCAGACCGATTGACTATTCAGTCGTTGGAATCCAATGGAGTGCAAACCCTTAAATTCCGGTTAAAAAAAACACAATGAGCATAAAATTTACCCCCCCCCCCAACCGTACGCATTTTTGCGCATCGAACGAAGTCCTGTCGATTGGAACGAAAAATTCTTCAAATCGACCTCGCCAACGGACTGACTAGTGCTTCGAAATTTCCGCGGCGAAGAGGATTGGGATTGGGAGGGGTATGGAGGGAAAATATCTTACGCAGACAGGTAGATATGAATGAATACCGCAGGTACCTTAAAGTGGGCAGGGATTCACGGACTCGTAGTTCGGAGGCAAACCCAAGATGGCTGTAATTGCAAAAGAAAGAGGGTGCAAAAAAAAGCCCATGGTGGGTTATGAATGGAAGTTCGTGTGGGTTCGGAGGTGGAGCCTGTGAGGGGAAGGGGAACCAGTGGGGGAGACGGATTGATGCGAGTTCTTTGGACGAAGTGGAAAGGGGTAGAATGGGATGGGTTTTCCTGTGGGAGGCAACGGTGGGAGAGACGGGAGGAAAGGAAGGGGATAGTTTGCGGTGAGAGGTTATAAGATTGGTTTCCGTGATGGATGGCCGAAGATGCTGGCATGGCTGGCCAAAGACAAGGGGGCGGTAGGGGAAGGTCTAGAGTAATACGTAACAAGGGACCGACGATTTAGGAAACACCAAGCGTTATATCGTTTTAGAGGGCTTATCCGGTAATATGGAGGTAATTGAATAATTTGTTAACTACCAAAAAGTCCTCAGACTCCTTCGTTCAACCTGAATAACTTGGAACATTTTCTAACTTAATAAGATAGGAAACAGTTCAGGAGTGATTGAATTGATCCATAATACCAAGGCGATACTACATAGAACAATCCTACGCCAATAGAGAATTCTATTTGAACTGTAGTAAGACATGTGTCTGTTGTTTTAACGTGAGGAATTAATAACCTTAATATGATTTATAAAGCTACAGTTGCCAAGAGCTATTTTAAAGCACGAAAACATATCTCGAAATTATATACTAGTAATAATTTTTACTGCATAAATAATAAAACGAACCCAAACTAGCGCCATGTCTACGTGTATGAAATACCCTACGCCAGACCTAATCGTATTTTACAAATCCGCTATATGTTTTTCAGTTTTAAGCAAAGATTAAACTTATCTTAGCCAGAGCATATTTTCACAATCTTCCACATTCCTGATATCTGTAAATGAACACTGGTATTCACTACAACGGATGATTGTTTATCGGAGCGGACGGAAAGGTTGACTATTTCATTACTATACATTATACTTTATGCATATTCCCCAGGAAAACATTGTTCTCCTTGTTTTCTCTCTTTTTTAAAAATGCAACATGGTAAAGGAAGGAGTCAAAGCAACCGTGGGACCATAATCGATTTCTATTAACGACATGCAGGCGTTAAATATGTTATCAAATACCGAGTTAGCACCCTGATTGGCCATATACGTAGATTTACGCTTTGGGAGAATCATTAAATATATTCTTTGAATTACATGATAAATATGCCCTTAAGAATGTGGACCATTTCATAGCTAGATCAACTCAAGAATTCATATAAAATAATCAGTCCATAATGTAAGGTGGGTCATTTATTTTTGGCAGCGTGCTTCATAGGAGATTCGAGATATGGTGAAAGTCGTCGCGGAACAAGAATATTTGTAAGGAGCAAAGGAGATATTGGGGGAAGTTGCGTGACGCAAGACTGAGGAGAATGACAGGTGGCGGTGCGTAGCGCACATTATACGCACACGCTTTGGTTGAAAGGTGTCGCGGGACATGCTATTAACTATTATCATATCTCTCCTCTCTCACACCCTATAATCCTATGCGCCGCGAAATGTTCTTTTTTTTCCTTCCTTCCCGAAGTGGGTGGGAGCGTTTCTCGTTTTGCATTTTACGTTTCGCATTTTTTTTATCGCCAACTCTCTTTTCGAGCTCACGCTCTTTTCTCCCGTTCCCTTCTCATGTTGTATTAATTATGAAGTTAGATAGTGCTCTCATTAACCATGCTGATTAGCTAACTCCAGGGTCGGATTCTACTCCATGATAGGAGCAATGGCTTGAAGAGAGGAAAATGGTTGCATATGTTGAGTCGAAAAGGCCGGAAGAATCTATGAAACACATCAACTTTGAATACGCAGGATGAATACAGTTACACAGAGAAAGGTAGTGTACAGCCGTCGATGAGTGAGCGTTATTTTCAAGGTGACATCAGCATGGAAAAATAAGCATAAATAGAATCAATATCTACCTACCGCTAACCTGCCAGCTACTTTAAAACTATGATGAAAGGGTTTTGAGATACCAGTCGCTGTTTGAATTCCCTCTCCACCTTCTTTATCGGGTCCTAGAGAGATCAAAACCTTTTAGGTTCACAATAAGTGACGGTAGCAATCACAAGGTGAAAGCGGTTGCAAAAAGCAGTTCCTAATTAAAACATACGTCTTGGAACATACATTACATGAATTTCTCCGGGCGTCACAGTCGTACTTTCATGTATTGTTCGTACGAACGTAACCTACAGTCTCTACTCACACGGAATAACCTTCACGATTCTTAGCCACGCCTGTCTGATTCTCTCTTTTGCAGCGATGAAAACCTTTTCACAAAACGCAAACTCGGCAAATGGAACACGCATGCATAGTCATGTAATTGATCATAATTAAAGTGTACGTATCGCAGGGTGAAATTCTCTCCACCTACCACAATCTGCTTCCCGAAGAGCCTTCGACGATTCACGGCGAAAGTGGAAAAAAGGGATTACACCAAGAATTAAGGCTCAGCCAACCACAAAGCATCAAAGGGAATGAATCAACGTCCCGTAAGATGAAGTCTTCTTGCGGCATGAGTGGAATCCATCACAAAAAAGTGAAGGTAATAATGATGTGGTAATTGAATTATCGTACGATATGACTTATTAAATGAATATAATGCAGCAAAAGACGGGAAAGTATGACAGAATTATGAACGTTTGGAGGAACGACACAGTACCGAAGATTGCCGAGGTAACTGCTAATGAATGGATGTGTAAGGAAAACCCCTCGGACGAAAACGGAGACTTTGACCTTAGACATTCGGAAGTAACAATGCAGTAATATCAATCGTTTTTTCAAGTACACACGCACTTACGTTAAATTTTTGTAACAACTTTTTTAGAGTGGTTACTTATGCTCTTCAGTTGTTCAACTTTAATACATTTTCCTTCCCTAGCGTTTTAACAGTTGGGAATTTTGCGCCATTCTTATGTTTATTACATTATTCAATTTTCCGGGATTCTGACAAAAATTCTTGACAAAACACCTTTTGTGACTAGGTTCCCATGATACGTGAACACCTACCTCTTTTTTTTACGTTTCTTGGGCGTTAAAATTGTCGCGTACATTTGAATTAAAGACTCATAATGAAAATCACTTAAAATTTACTCAATTTGAATTAGCTTTTGATATTTGAACTGCTGAGGTCACACTACACTTCTTCTCAAAAATCATATTAAGTCACATGACAAAAATAACAAATATTAATCGAGTCACTTTAACCCCGAGCACAACAATGCAAATGATGACAAGAAAAATCAGATATTGACTCCAGATATGTGAAAAGTTTCCCATTGAGGAAAAATATACTCTTTGGTGAAAGATCTGGTGTTTTCCCTGAGTTTTGTTGTGAGTGAAGCGTTCTTGGGCTTCGCACAGGGTCTGGCTCTCCGTTATCTCCTGCGCCTCCATGACAGGCTTACTAAGTCTTCGTCAAGTCCTGAGGACGATGTACGGGTCGGAAAGTGAAACGAAGGAGATGTAGGAATCTGACAGTGAGGAGAATCGAAGAAGACTGATGTAATTCGCGAGTTTTTCTTCGTCTGTGTCCTTGAAATTTGAAATTTTTCGCCAAAGCAGCATTGGTCAAGAGATGCTGGGATTTCAGGTGAGTTTTTCTGTCTGTATCATCCTCTCATTTTCTGTTATGTGGTATTGTGGTTTTCCGATGCGACTCGAACTGAAGCTATGAATTTTTCCGATCACAATCCCTTCCGCATAAAATCCATAAGGATAATACACAAAGAGGCAAATGCTTGAATAAGATTCAGTATCAATATACTAAGTAATACATGTCTTCTCCTTGTCCTAGGTATGATTTTTCCAGGAATTCTTTCAGACATTTTTCACAGGAAGTTGTCTTTTTCCACTCATCAGTTCGGCAACTATGCTCGGCGTGGTGCCTTAACCTCACCAGTCTCGGATGCGAGGGGAATGAGATGGCGGGACACACCCTACGAAAGAACTTGAGACGGAAAGACGGAGAGGGAACGGAGGAAGGAAGAAGAAAGACAAAGGAGAAAGAGGATGACGGAGGGAGATGAAGAACGTAGCGCTATGCTCCCGTGTGTTAGCAATCGCCTCCAATTGCCTCTGGAGGAAATGGAAAGGGGAGAAAGGGAAGGGTTTCATAGGGGACTGGGTGTGAGGAAGCAGGGATAACTGAGTCACGCGAACCAGCACTCAAGCCGAATGGCGAGCGAGGAGAGGAATCGAAATTGAGATAGGGAGGGGTGGAAAAAATGAGAGCGGCGACGGAGAGAGTGGGAGTGGCAGGAGGAAGATGAAAGGGAAGGGGGCTAATGAGTGAGGGAAAAGAGTGACGGAGGGGAAAGGGAGGGGAGGAAGAGGGAGGGAAAGGACCCAAAATACGAGACAATACGCCGAAGGGGCATAGGCGAATGAGGGAGTCGAATGTCATTCGGGACGTCGGCCGTCGCCTAGATCACTCCACTGAATGAACTCAACCCGCATGGACATTAACACCGCCCTCGAGTTCCATCTCCTCGCAAAAAAAAAAGTTACAGACAAAAGGGAGACGGTGGAATTGTTCTTGGCATTAAAAATGAGGCGTACGACCGTCGAATCTCCGTGTAAACGAGTTAGAAGCTAAGACTCAAACGGTGCTGAAACCTCATATCTATCTTATATCATATTACTCTTAAGCTATCTTTCTGATAGGAGAAGTGGATGCCAAAAGGCCTCGATAAATCATCATAACTTAACTTTCCCTAAAAGAGGAAGCGGCGAAAAAAAACGGAAAAGGTGCGAGGAATGTTGAGGCCCTGCTTTTCTGTTCCTATAAATGATCTCTAGTGAGCATCGTCTAGCCTTAATCCTTCTGCACTTATACAACGAACGGTTCGAATTTGGGACGATAAATCAAAAGGCTTAAGGTCAATTATTGAGAAATTTCAGGAATTGTCATATTATTAGTCCAAATTATCCGTTATTCAATGTTTTTGGAGTTTCATTGACAATTTAGAAAAAGGGAAATGCAAGTCTTGTGTTTAGTCAAAAGTTTCGTTAAAATTATTTATTTGTTTTCTTGTTTCATTTTTTAGCTTCCTTGCACTAAGTTTTCAACGATTTAAATATAGTATTACGGAAAAACTGTCATTTTATTAGCTTTGAAGGTGGACGGAGCTTTTGTCATATTTATGGAAAATCTCATTTAGCATAAAATGACAAATTGAAATTTGCACAAAGCATGCAGGAGCACCCAGTTATTGTACAGCGAAACTCGAAGTGGATAGAAAAGAGCTACCCGAAACGTTCAGCAATACTACCTCATCTCTGAGGTGAGTAGTTCTCCCTGATAACTCGTGTATAATGAGGGAGAGAAGGAAACAATCCGCAGGAAAATGGATTTTCCAAGGAAGAAGAGGAGAGTGAACTCCGAAATGGTAGTAATTCTGATTATTGAAAAGAGCACAAGAAGAAGAAAAGGGAAATTATTTGATGAGCACTAGTGGACTGAACGAAGATGGAGAAATTCAGTACGAAACAAGGGCGGTTGGCAGCTGGGACACCAATCAGCGAGGATCCTTCTTACGAGAGATGAGGAGATAACTCAGAAAAGCGTGAAATACATTAATTGCTACAGGCTGTAATTTGCAAAAAGGAATAGTAACGGGGTCATTACAATCGCCGAATTTTGAATATTTTAAACGAATGTGCTCTTCAATTTGCATTATTTTCAGGATTCCGTGAAACCATAATCTTAAAATGTAAACTTAAAACAACATTTTCACAAATTTTTCGCTTTATTCATCTCGATGAAGACCGCATGAAAATTCCATCGGATAGTTGTTAGCGTGGGTCGATCGTATAGGTTATCTCATCATTTCTCGAATCTTTCGATCGGAAAACGGAGAAATTTAAGGGACAAAAATTAAATCTCCGTTGAAAAACCCTGTAATTATAGCTGAATTAAATCAAAGATACGTGTGCCGACGGTATTTGTTAAAAAGAAAAACAAATGATCGATTACTTCCAATAAATTATGTATATTGGACATTCATCCGTTAATACAAGACCGAGAAGTACAGGATGCGGCAACATAACTTCCTTTTTTCAAAAGCAAAACGCTTTCTGAAATTTTTAGTCCGTTGTCAGAGAAACATTCACTCCTAAATAACTTACTATGACACAGAAGACCCTTGGCCAATGTCTCCGATAAATCAACAAGCAATCATTGAACTAATAAAGTTCAAGAATTGAGGTGCAAAGTAAAGATATTTGATACAAACATCGGTCGGCATAATGGAAAATAAGAATCAGAAAAAATTATTCCAACAAAATAAATTAAAACATTAAATATCAACATTATCAAATCTTACTTGGCAAGAAGTCATCGAAACGTGTTAATAAACTAAGTCATTAATTTTGGGAATCAAACCATTTCAAAAATTAGGCACTGAAGTCGCATTCGAACAATTATTTCTACATTCAAAGGCCCTTAAAACAATACGGGCTTATAAATGCAGCATGTCCGCCTATGATAAGGGTGGAAGTCGACTAAGGGAGATTATAAGATAGTAACAGCAAACGACCTTATGTGGGAGGACGGAATTGAGGTCGTCAACTACTGTCATAGCATTTATACTTAACAGAGGATAAAATGGTGTTCCGACAAAAACGTTGACGCAATGAAGAAGAAAGAAACGACTAAACAAAACGCACTAATGAGGTAAGCAAAAAGTAATGTATGCATGGATTCAAAGAATTACAGAAAGATATTTTGGATTGAATTTTTTCCACTGGGCTTTGAAATTATAATGCTCTGGCTATCCGAAACAAAGAAATATTTTGCATGCTCTGACTGATAATATCGGGCGAAAAGTAATGAAAACCATTTCAGTAGTATAAAATCGTGATCTAATTTAGTGAGGGGTTTTCGCATGGAATAATCAGCATTATAAGAAAAAATATATTAACGGTGTTTCCAACAGCTAAAGACTGTCAAGATAATCTTAATGTACTTTATTAACTATAAGTAATGGTCACCTTTTCAGTCAAACGGATATAACAAGATGAGAGAAAATACCCTTACATTTACACAATCCTTACATTCACTCATGCACATATTATTTTATGACATATATTGGCACATGCTTGCATATTTATTTGCAGAAAATAAAAATAACTAATTAAACTCGGGAAAAGTATATCCAATTTATATACCAACTTTCTTCTCAAATCATTACGGAATAATTTCAGCATCTTTATTAGTGCTTCGAGAATTTGCGAAGTTTAAATTAAAACTTAATAAAATTAACGCTTACTCAAATAATTCAATGTCCGTCATGGTTTTTCACAATATTTTAATTCTCTACGATCTGCATAATTTATTAAGAATTCCTTCTGACATGTATGGCAAAATGACAGTTTCGAGTAAACAATGCCAACAAGATAAGCCCATAGTTTGAGATACATTATTTATTCCTAAATACTAGCATGGTAAAACATGATGACCCGTTCAACCATATTCAAGCAATTTTTCAGAATAATTTAGCTGAAACGTATTACGGTTAACTTCATTACTAATTCTTTTAGGCATAACGTTATATCAGAATTAATGACTGAATCTCAAGAAGTGACTGCATAGTGCACAGGTGTGCAAAGAGGTAATAATATATCGGAGAAAAAAATCCAGTTCAACCGAACCTAAAAGGGCAAAAGGCTAGTTTGACAGGATGACAGCCGTCTTACCGCTCTCTGTATGTCACGCCAGATATATTGTCGCGACTTTTATGATTGGATGTTTTCGCCATTTAAAAATAAGTATGTCGATAAATTCTTGAAGTATGTAATTAAAGTTCTTAAAAGCAATTTATGAAGGTGAATGAGTGACTGTGGGAGACGGTAACTATATGGGGGTGTGGAGTTAAATGTTATGGTTCACTACAATTCCCAGCTTTCGGAGTGAAAGTAAATGATGATCAAGTATTATTTTCTCCTCTTCCCTTGAACTAGACTTAAATTGAGTCTTGCAGCCCTTAACGCATTTATGTCACCGCTAAAACCTCAAAATGCAACGGTCATTGTCCATCCTCAGAACAGAGCCGCTGCTGCTTTCTTGCAGTTTCTATTCAAGTGGTGAGATGGTGAATGATACATGCTAGTAGAAAAATGTATTTTTCTGCACAATTACAGGAGCTTAATTCAAACATTAGTTTACTTTCTGCAAAATGTTGTCACCCAACTCCATTGACGTGAAAAATATTTCTACTTTCAAAATCGGCACTGTAAAAATAACTGACATATAACTTTTCAGATACCATTTTACATGAAAACAATATGCTTTAACTTGGAATATTACTGGACTTGGAAATTGTATTAAATAGAATTATTTATTACATGAACATGATAAATTAGCATCACCTTAACAAAGGTCACCTTTATTAAGTTTTAAAGTTTTATTCACGTTAAAAATCCTTTAAATAGTAATACAGGAGTACAGAAGTATGTAGCACTCGCAATTTTTAAGAACGAATCTGAGCTTAGATCCCAGGAAAGCGGAATGAAGCTGTTGCGGCACGGCGCATGCCATCATTAAAAGACCTGTAGGAAGTTACGTATTTAGCATTGAAAATTGTACGTATTGCATAAAAAATTAATACTTTATAAACTATGATTTATACATAAATAGAAAAATGTATGGAGAACATCGGCCAAAATCATAAACGGACTTTTTCCGATTTCAACTGTGAAAAGATCTTAACTTATAAATGAAATTTATCGAAATAAAACTGCCTAACCTATAACTTCTGCTATAAACTAAATGAATAGGTTTCTCAGGTGCCACATTAACACCGCACATGCATTAGAGAATTGATTTTGATAAATCTAATAACCAAAAGTAACACAGAGATAGGTCTTTTGTTTGCGTCTTTCTAAAAGACAGAAATACCCAAATGCTCGGAGTTTCCAATCGGAGAGAGACATTGAAGGCTAAAACAGAATTGTCGAAACCCCAACTAGATGGACACTCAAGACCGCGTGCCATTGATCGCTGCTGCAAAAGATACCGAATGAAGATTCCCTTCCCCTTGATAGGAAAAGTAGTCTTCTGAACTCCCTTTCTCGAAGATAAGTGGCGATATCCCCACGGATAAATATCGGGAGTCAGAGAAACCAAACTTCTTCCGAGGATTGTCTTAGAATGGAATGAACAAATAAGACATATGCTCCCACAAACTTGCACGTATAATCAGGAAAAAAAAGAGATAAGAAAGACTGCTGACAGGTGCTAGGGATACAACAAAAGTGAGGATAGCTTAAGATTAAAGACCGGCAAGAGAACTGTAATTCTTCGAATTTTTTGTGGGCATTTACCCGAAAGGAAGTTCTTAATGGTAGCTTCTGCTGTCCAAGTGAATATGTAACACACAGCCCGATTGAAATTAAGTCTTAAAAACCAAAATTGGTGATTGCACTAGCTTTACTTCAACGTTATTCAAACAACCGCTGATTTTGTCTGTGAAATTAAATTTCAAAAAGTACCGAGGGCAATAATTGAAATCAAGTGAGAAGGATGAGTTCATTAAAATACTCTTGGGAAATTGTAGGTGAAACCAATGCTACAGTAAGATGAAACTCGTGTTTTGTTCGACATTTAAGGTCAACTATGTTAACTAGGCGCTCAAGTACACAAGTTAACAGACACCCCTAGACATCGAGACCTAATTTACGGAACTTCACTGAACTCATTTATTTCAATCCTAAAAACAGTGATGCCTCGGAAGTAATGCCTATGTATATTTCCTATTAAAGAGTTGGCAATGATTAAACGGCCATGTATCACTACCCATTAATTTACATTTGTCCCTAAACATGTATCGAAACCACTTTGTTGACATTAAATCGAAACTTGTAGAACCCATTTGGAAAGGTTTGTAAATTTTGTTTAAAAAATAAGCTCGGGGCAATTCGACCAAAGAAAAAGTCGGGACGGCAAGAAGCCGTAATTTTAGGGGCGAGATATCTGAGATCCCGGATCACATAAGTTTTATAAGAACTGGGGGTTTTCCTGTGCGAGCCAGATCGCAAAATGAGATATAAGCCGGGAGGAATCTTGCATGGGATGCTAATGCTCCGGGCACCACATGTGCTCCCGGGCGCATGCGCAACTTTCGCATGTGGGAATTAGTTAGAGGTGATCCACGGAAAAGAATGGCGAACCTGTTTCCGACAAATTTTCAACAAAATTTCTCGTCCACAGGGGGCACACCTGGGAGTCAATGTGCCTCGGTCTTTGAATCAAAAGTGCGATTTGAATGGATCGTAAAATGCCATTCAATTTAATTACTAAAGTGCGTGAAGGAAGTTGTTATAATATATTGCCGCATACCATGACACCGGCAACCGAGACACGGCTCCTGGAATCCACCGTAAAATATTTCGCATTTCCTCGTCTTTTGACACTCACACCCGCTTCATGTACCGCAGTAGAAACACACGCTCGCCACAAAATAGCGCTCTTTTACAGATCTTACATTTTAAACTTAAAAACTAATCTTTCTAAAAATAACACTACTCATAATAATAAGAGACACATATTTCACTAATCGGTCTTTAAATTGCAGAAACGAGAAATGACAATGCTACCCCACACCAGGATTGTGGAATAATCGTACAACATAAAAAATGAATATTTTTAATATTCAATGAGTTTTTCTCCGAGCTACGCCGAACAGAAATTTGGACGATCGAATTGAAAAATTCAGCAGAGAAATGAGCAATATTAAATTCAAAATAATGCAATCATTCACCAGGAAGACTGATACAAAATTATTTGTTACGTGTTCCAAGGAAAATTCACGTGGAAATAAATCTAAGATATTATTAATTACTGATTTATGTTGCTTTTACACGCAAGCTACTTTACAGATCATATCCTCATTTTCAATTTCGGTAAAACAAATTCAACCCTATCAATAACTCAAGCACTTATGCGAATAGTTAAAAATGAACTAAATTTTAGAACTTAAAAAGTGAGCTTAGTTCACTTTTATTCATGCAGCATGCTTAGAGAGGTATATTATGTTATAGGTATGTTCTTCTCTAATATAACTGATCCCCTTATTCATGATACATAAATTCAAGAGTTGTTCCCAAAAAGCCATTTAGGTTCCCCATTTCTGGTAATTCATAACCCAATTCTTATCGAAGTCACAAAAAGAGAAACGTAGCGGTTAAGCCTGCAACAAAATCCAAACCCTCGAAGGTAAATACTTGAGGCTACGCTTGACTGCTCATCGCAACTATATCCGGTCTTTACAGATGCTTTTTTTTGCGACCAAGAAAAAACAGCGTGAGAAATTCGGTAGCCGAACTTTGGCGGCGATTTTAGGAAGCTGTGGCTATATAATGCTCATATAACAGACGTCATTTGGGCCAGGAAAACTACAATACTCCATGAGCAACCACCTGCCAAAACTTTGCGGTCCAGTGGATAGAAGATACGAGAGAAAGATTATGATGTTAACGGCCGTTCAGGACTTCTATACCCCATGGATTTAAGACAGCAAGAACGAAACTAAAAATTCCGTGGCCCTGGAATCCAAACGATTATATTGGATTGATTGGTATGCGTGTAAACCTTCTGGTCCAACATATGATTATTACACACATGAATACCATTCGAGTGTAATCAAATTTAAAAAGAAAATTTTTTCACCAATATTCAACGTTTATTTATTTAGCCTGTGTCCGAAGACAGCACTTTTTGGCCTTTTGCATCGGACTGTTAATAGTGATAAAAATGGGCATGATTACAGACGCCCAAGAGGTGGAGGAAAAACTACTTTGGCGGGAATCAAACCCGTAATCATGGGCTAGCAGACGAGGACGTTACCTCGCGGCCACCGCGACCCACGCCTATTGAAATCCTAATTTCCATAGCTGGAGTATCACCTTAAAAAACTACCTAATTGAACAGGAAATTAAAATTAAAAAGATAGAAAGAAAGTATTGATATATATCAATATATTCAATAAATAAATCAAGCTGAACCAAGAAACCATCTTAATCCTAAGGATTTGAAAATCAAGTTTACCGGCTTTCCAAAGCCATGGCATCAACTTAGAATACGTTAAAACCTAAAGTTTTCGAATATAAGAATCACTTTTTCTTATGGTATTACAAGTAACATTAATTACTCGTAAACCTTACTTATAAAATTCAAACCTTGTCCTGCCAAATGCACAAAGAAAAAATCAACTGCTAGTTAAAGCAATGATTCAATATTTATTACTGTAGTTCCTGCGTATAAAATTTCAGTGGCCGGGAGCAGTCGAAGAAATAACACAGAGCTATAAGAGAATAATGAACTATTCCTACTCACTGAAACAAAGTTAACCGCATTAAATGATAAATCAAACCTCTTTTCTGACCTCTCAACGCTGCCTCAAATAGGCAACAGCTATCGAGAGCAGACTGAATATCAGCCCGCTCTCCGCTAAATAGAAACTTCTCTCTTTCATAAGGCTCGAAAGCTCATGGCATCCCAGAGCTCACTCAGTCACCTGGGACATAAAGAAAAAGGCAACTGTCTACGAGACATTTGTGATTGATTACCACTTTCCACGTCAAGTGCAAAGCGATTCCATATTTCTTCTCCTTGCCAAGGCGTTGCACCAAGGGGGATGGAGAGGGGAGTGTGGTCGGTGCATGAATTCTCCCTCTTGCTTCTTTTCTCCCTCCCTCCGGCCCCTCTCGGACTCGGCCAGGCAAATATCACGCTCCAACACTGATTCTCTAGCGATGAGTCTAACTTAGGCAAAGAGGGTAATTATTTACTGGTGTTCCACTTGTCTTAAGTCTATGTACCATGTGAATCCATCCCTGGAACTCGTCATTTTTAAATCATTTGCTAATGCCACGCGCCAAAGGTTTGAACCAAACACATTCCTTTGACATAACCATCAATTTAAAATCAATTATCCTATCTAAATCCTCTGCAAAATGCTTCCATTTGTTTCCCCGACAAAATGAGTAATCTATCGACATCCAGAGGTACGCCTTTCGGCCGACAGCGAGAATAAAGGATAGTAACTCCACTGCGTACTTTGCTGTGATGAAGCTTCATTAACTTCAAACTGAGGTCGTGTACCTATGGCGGATGAAACAAAACGCTTGACATTCAGACTTTAAAATTCAGGGTAAAAAAACAAACTAATGATAGTGATACCTTAGTTTTTAATTGCTTCCTTGCTTGAAACTAAAATAATATCGAATTAAACAAAACCTTAAATACTGAAATAATACCCTAAACTTCATTTGATTTTTTTAATAGCTCACATTTTAGCATGTATAAGGAGAAACAGTTTCGCGTGATGAAACTCAGCACAATGAGAATAGGTAAAATGGCTTTTCCCGGGGTAGTTAAAATGACTTCTCATTGTTGTAATCAGTTCAATAGTCAATTAAAATCAAAAGTACGCATCCGAATAAATCCTGGAAAGGGTTATCGACCCTGTTGCAGTCATTCTGCTGTTGGCTGTAACGCTGATCTGTGAGAGGATGTTTTTTCCCCACTGACAGATGAAGTCATTTTTCCACTAGCCTCTTCCGTCTGTGTGCTGGTTTTCAGTAACTGCAAAAATATATATTGTGGACATCAACATGGTGGTCAATTGAATACGAAACAGAGTAGAAAATATCTTAGCAAGTCTTTGAGTCTGAGTAAGTCGTGGATTTTAGCGAAATTATTCAATAGGGGGAAAAACCATTTTAACGCATTATATTTTATTCCAATTATTTTATCGGGGGATCCTATGAGGTATCCTTTTTCTTCTCCAAAATAAGCATTTAATACCACCTATCACCAGCTTAAACATGTACACCTGTTATACCTAATATACTATAGCTATTACCTGTATATACCTTACTTAGGGAAAGTTTGCATGATTACACATAAATTTCCAGAATTTGAATTGTCAAAATGAAATGTATATTGTTATTACACAGAAGTTTTGGCCTTTAAGGCAAGAGGATGAGCGTGTAAGATTTTTTTAGATGTAGATATAAAAAAGAATAGGAGAAGAATTGTTGAACAGAGAGTAAGAGTAAGACAACAGGATGGCATTTTAAAGACGTTGGGTGAAAAGAGGACGTTGAGAGGCAAAGTCTGAAAGAAGCAGCAATAGAGAGGGTGGAAGATACTATACATTGGAATGTAGTGAGATATAGAAGGCAGTAATAGGAATGAAAATGTTAGATAAGTGGGATAGGGGAGGTAAGGGAATAGACTTTTTAGGTAGCTAGAGGTTAAGAATAAATTAAGAGAGAAATAATTTAGGGCAAAACGGAGGATGTTTTCATGATAAGTGAAAAATAACAGACATTAGAAACCGTCCAAAACCTTATTTTAAATTAGGTAGAATACTTGAAAAGAATTTCTTGCAGAGAGAGAGATGAGATAGCAGAGAATTTGGCAGAAGAAAGTGAGTATACTGCTTACAAATAACTCATGAGTTGCACAATTACTAAAACTATGTACGTTAATGAGACAGAAAGTTGGCCATGCGCTAGTATGAAAATTTTGAATCACAGTGTTCGGTGGAGAATATGAGAAAAATAATAATAGATTCAGTAATTAGAAAAAAATTACAAGAACCTAACTGTTAGCCATACTAGGGTTATCAGAATGCCAACATGAGTAACACTGTTCTTTTAGGATTTAGAGACATTTTGAACGGTCCAATAATCCAAGAGGTCAACTATCAGAAATCCAACAGAACCACCATTAACTGGCATTAGTACTTTTTTTGGAGGATTTAAGTACAAATCAGAAGTCATAGCCTAAAACAAGAAAAATAATTTTGTTTCAGTTTGGTTACGGTGTTTACAAAGGTCCTCAACAAGCATAGCCCGAAATATCCTGATTTGAATGATGTTACATACTTAAACGAGATGAGGCTGAAAGGAAGGCCGTCTAATAGTTTCCATTTTAAACTTTCTGCATGCACGCCGACTGAATGATCTTATTTATCGTTTCGGATTCTGGATGCGAGCGAGGGTGGGAGACAAACACAGAGAAACACCACCCGGGAGAGCGGAAATTACGTCACTGCGTCGACCATTTCTCGGGTGATTTCACTCGGCAACAGCGAGGTTCGTCTCTTCCGAAATGAGAGAGAGAGACTGTCTCCCTCCCGCAAATCCTCAATACGTCAAAACCGATAGAGGAATCGTCTGGCGGTATAGGTAATCGGGTCACGTACGTATGTCGGGTAGTAACGAGTTGACAGCGGCCGGGAGCAGAGGAGATGAGAGAGAGAGAGGCCCTCAATGGCTCCCCCCATCCCAAGACACATCCCCGTCGCCCACCCGGCTCCCCACTCTGTTCGCCGCTGAATCCAGACGACAGAATAGCGAAACGATTTCTCTCGATCGTCCATATGAGAATCGGAAAGAGGGAGGGATTGATGGAAAAGAGTGGATGGAAACACTCGAGCCAATGGATATGAAGTCACTTAGCGTTTGATAATATTTTCACGTTCATATTCGATATGATAGGGATGAATAGCCAATTTCCAGGAAGTAACATTTATTTACAATTTTTAATTCATGTCCCTACACAAATATTTCACATAAAATAGCCTATAGAAAATAAAAGAGAGCAGGAAGGATGACGGGAGAGGAGAAAAAACACATATTTTTGCGCAATAATTTAAAATAATTCTGAAGTTTTAGAAATCCTCAAACTGAAACTACAATCACTGTACCTTTAAGGAGATTTTGTCTCGGCAAGAAGAGAGTCGAAAATAGCAAAGAAAATATTAAAATCGAGTAATACATAAGATATTCTGGAAATCATGAAAAAAACTAAGCCTACATATTACGGATGTGAACATTACATTTATTATCAGAAACGTATACCTCCAATATCGTTATATGATATTGGGATAATAAAGCGATTCCTTTCGATATTCATAACATCGTCTAAAATTGAATTTCAGAAACTCATCTCAGTAATACTCATACCGTTATGTCGTTTAAACGTCATCCAAACGTGAAATAATGGGAGCTAAAATTCCACAAGGATCCGATTAGGGCAGCCTTCTGTGATTTTTCCGTATTCATAACATTTTTAAAAATCTATCACCTTGGTAAAAAATTAATTTGGGTACTAAACTTAAATATTTAAAAAATATAGAATTTGATTTGCATTGGCTAGCAATGCTTTCTGATGAATTTTACCAGGAAAACGTAAGACATTCCGACAATGTTTAACTCCAATACAAATTACATAAAATGACGGAAGCGATATCTTACGGGTGTGATTGGATATTTATTTTTCTGTCTCATGTCAAGCTTCATTATTCGGTCAGTGTAATATCTAAGAGTTTTGCACAAAAATTATTTGACTTGGCACTTGGATAATTTATTTTATCCAATAATTATCATACGAGTTATGTTGCGGTGCTGAAAGGTATAAACTCTAGCTCCTCGCCACTAACGGTAGGAGTTACGAATATGTTTAGACCTTATGTGTTGGATCTTGCTACCTCCAAATACAGCAAAATGGCACAGAGTAGGCCTGGGACTGCTTCATTTGTGATTATGGCCACTGCAAATAAAACGCACAATTCCATCAACCAAAAATCAAACCTGTTGATGTTATTACTTATTATATCTTGACAACTTGTCCGACAACTTGTCTGACAACTTGTATTCATTACTATAAAATAACTTCGACCATAAATATTATTTGTGAATGACTTTTTACAGAGTTCCTTTTTGAGTCGTAACTATTTGTATCATCCCCCAGCGCATAAGAAGTCAAAAAAAGCTTATACGTCCCTGACGTCCTGAACTCCAGGAAGTCATAGCTAATAGGACACCTAAACTTCGTACCCTAATTTAATTATTTCAAATCTTCCTTTTTTTTTAAATAAACCTGATTAAATTACTTTCAAATTAATGCAAACAATTTCTCAAGGAGTGATTTTGCACCTTATTTCCCACGAGAAAAAAACCTTCGTGTGTCACTACCGCTCTGTATCTCATTGATTTCTTCAAAATATATTTTCTTGATATCCTATGCATCGCAATATGTTAAGTATACCGCATAATCAGACACATCGATCACCTTAATTAATAACTGAATATTTTTAAAAATTAAATGATTTCGGGCTCTTCTTTAAGAAAATTCATGATCTCTGAACAAGTTACCTATTTTTTCCCGCTGAAGTTTCTCATTACTACCGATTTCGACACACAGGTGACATCATCAGATATCTGATAATGTCGCATTTTCGTCAGAACCGGTATTGGTGAAATAAAGTTTAAAGTGGAAAAAATACAAAGTTGACTTAATCGGTGAATACCTGTTTTTTTGATTTTTTAATAAAGAGGAGGAAGTTCCTGTATACTTATAATTATTTGTATATAGTTTGATCAATTAGGAAGCAAAACGTTAGAAATATTTCCCCGATTTCAAGGGAAGGATTCGGTACAGGCTGAACAAAGAATGTCCACTTCACTAACGGACTGATGCTTGGGAATCCCCTTTCGCCAAAGCGAATGGTAGAGAAAATAAATAATAGAGGAACGCAGCCGCAAAGGAGATTTTGATGAGAGAGGAATGACTTAATGAGGTATGGAAATTGAAGAGAAAAACAGGATGGTGTGGCAATGAGAATTATCGAGGGAGGGGGAAACAGCGGCGAGAGCCGAGGAACTTAAGCAGTTGGACCGAGCGTGAGGTGTAATGGGGGAGGAGGGCTTCTTAAGAGATGGGCGGGGGAGGGACCGGGGGGAGGGGGGAAAGAGGTAAGTTATTGTTCAACCGCCGGCGCATTAAATTGCTCAAACACAGCTCTCTGATGAGACTGCCGTAATCATAAGAGGTGATGGTGATGCTTTCTCTTCGACTTTACGCGAGGAAAGTCTCTCGATTCTCCATACAAGGCGCCTGAAAGGCTTCTAGTTGAGACAGACACGCTCCTTCCACCACTCCCGTGCCCTCCTCACCACCCTCACACCTCCTGCTCCACCCCAAACCAACCTCCCCGACGTCCCTCTTCCTCCGATACGGCGTAGGGCGCGAAGCATGGCCATACGCAAAGACATTAATTCTCCCAAATAAAGCGATCCAGACTCAACGTATACGGCGGGTCTCTACCTCCATATCAAAGCCTCTTAGATTTTCCCCCCCGGAAGATATTTCCTCCGACGGAGGAGGATGTCTTTTTTCTTACCTTTCTATTAGATACCGTAAAACTTTAAGAGTTATGTCGTTCGGACGGAATACTTCACAAATGATGCAGAAAGTGCATTCACAATCCGTCTGGGACGGATATAAATTTTAAAGAATTTTACATCCTGCGAAAAAATACCTATTACGCGAGATGCAGAACTGCTTCACGGATATTTGTTCAAAATTTAAGCATTCATGGTTGCTTTGAAGAAAAACTGGGCCTGAATAAGTAATAACTTTAGAAAATGCAGTAGCTGATGCTGATGAAGTTAGCTGAAATATTGAACTTTGGTAAAGTCTTATATTAATTTACGATTTTGTCAATACTAGACCACTTCCACGGAATACGAGCGGTAATCATACTGAAATAAAAGCGCTATCTTCTTCTACAGCGTTCACAGTAAAATATTTTTTATAGCTTTAAACGTAAAACGTGGAAACCTAATACACATGCTCAAATAGATGTGTATTAGGTTTCATATAATCAGCCGATATTGCATCGCATCATTTGGGTACATAATGAAATTCAATAACGAGGATGGGAACGTTTTTGTCACATAAAGTTGAAATGACGCCCATACGCGAAATGCAGAGAAAGCGGGGAAAAATACTAGACAAAATGTCATTCTGGTCCGTTTTTAGGGTTTTAGAAATCTGAAACATAATTTCCAAGTAAATCATTCTTTGCTTAAAATCCTAATATAGCCAATCATTAAGTTGCTCTGTGATTATCTCGTATTTTGAAAGATTGAAGTATTAAGAAATCTCAGAATGATGAGACACTTCATATGCTTTATTTCAACCAAGTCTTAATTTCTTCAGATATCTCAAAACAGTGATGATGACCTACCAATTTGATTGATTTGAGCACGCAAATCTCGATATCGTATTCATCTGGCACAACTCCAAGCCATCAAATGAGAATCCTGCTATGTCCATCAATAATCGTCCGCATTACAACCAGCGTGACTGATGGAAGCACTCGAAATTTTAACAATTAATGCAAAAGATTACACAAACATGAAAAGTATTATATACAAGGAAATTATTTATGTATGCATTTATTTTTTATGCATGTTTATATATTTAGATCAATTCGTGCATTCTTTTCCGAATAGAACTTTTATTTTAACATCAACCTATTCGTTAATAAGTAATGTGCGTCGAAATAAAATTTGCATTATTGATACGATGGAATAACAATTTGTCACCGACAGATTTCTCCGTGTGGCACAGTAGGATGAGAGTCACTTGGGAGAGAATGACCCGGCGTCGAATCCCTAGTGACATTAGCGCTACCCTGCGGCAATTCTCAGAAACTATGGGGGGTGAACGACGGTGGCGCCTCTTCGAGGGAGCGGCGAATCGGAAAGACTGCTGGGTGGAGGAAAGGTTGGGATAAGGAAAATTCCCAAAAGGAATATGGGGGATGGGGAAATGGGGGTTAAGAGAGTTGAAGGAAGGTGATAAAGGACCTCAAGTTAGAGAGGAACATATAACGAGTAGGAGGGTTCAAACTTGGAGGGAATGAATACGTTTATAGGCCAAATTATCCCAAAGTATATAAGTTCATCAAAATTCCTCCTGTATATTACATTGAACAGATAGTCTCGGTATTACTTTTACAGTGCTATTGAGCAACTACAAACAGAAAATGAATTAAATTAATTAATATTTCCCGAATACATAAAGTATAAAAATAACTTAAAGCTAACGCTAAACTATATTTTTCCTAACTTAATGTAATCAGGTGTGACTTCTTGGAAATTACGAGTACAATATCCCTGCATAAATAATGACCAAGCAGTTTTCACACTTTTAATTCTATGCACCTGCGATATTAAAACATAATAAATGAGCAAATGACAAAGTTAAACTTTTATTACCCATGCATAGATATCACAATTTTTTTAAATTTCGGATATCTGGCCGAAAATGTTAATTCGTAACCAAAACCGATACACATAATTGAATTGAATGCCTGTTATTTCATAAATACTTAATTTTACTCGCCCACATTTGTTCAGTTACAGTATGAATTCCCTTGGATGTATGAACTATAACGCTATATCGTTCGAAAACTTCAAAAAATATTCTTATATTTACTTCATAAATATTACATATAGTATATATACTACCTATACCTACCCTACTACTATATAGTATATTAATATTATTCATGGAGAAGGTAAAATGGACCGAAATAAAAACAAATGAGGAAGTACTGGAGATGGTGGGTGAAGAGAGGCGTTTGTTGAGAGAAATCTTATGGAGGCAGGAAAGATGGATGAAAGGCATATTGAGCGGCAGTGGAAGGTAGAAGAAGGTAATAGAGGGGAGGATGTTGGGCAAATGATGAAAGGGCAGGAACAGGGCAGGGACGGGATGAAGGGAGGAAGGAAGTACACAGAGATGAAGAGGGACCTGATGTAGAGTAGGTTTTCTTAGGTGTCACAAAATATTTATTTGACAGTTATGTCCATCCGAAAACCTACCTTAACCGGTAGATTACCAAAAAAATATATTATTTGAATTTACTTTTGTATATAACTTCTAAAAACATTATATAATGAGGAAAAACTTTTTGGATTACACGCTTGTAAATGTGCGACACATTATGTGGATTGGTTTAACGATATTATACTTATATTAGTACTGTATTACATATTATTTTATTTGGTACATTAGACTATTATACCATCATCAGACAAACATTACTTAACATAAAATTAAACGTCTACCTACACATCAAGCTGTACCACTTTTTGTTCATGCTTATCTTCGGACTTGATTCGAAGGTGCGCCCAAAAAGTTTTGTTTCTAAACACTTACAGACGGATTTACTTGGGCACTATTAGCCTTCAATCCACCTTTTCATGGTATAATTTTCGATATAATTTGCCTTAATTTTAGGATATCACAGCAGAAATGTAAATTCAAATGTACGCACATAAACACGTGAAAAACGCAACTTAATAGCTCCAACACTTTTTATTCATTAAAATCGCCTAGCCAATTGTGTGAGTATATTTTTTATGAAGAATTCATTAATATAAGTGAATCAAAACAAACCCCCCCCTCTGCCAAAGGTCTCTTCATCCCTACGATTTCACATAAAACTAAGCTCTACATTCACGCAATTAAGAACAAAAATGTACCAATCTCCGTGAAAAAAAGGATTGAAATGTACACTTTAACGTTTGAAGAAGCATTAACTTCATGACTAATTTAAGGATCAAATGAAACCTTTATTTGGATTCACATATAATATCAACGATTCATATTTTACACCTCTAAATAACTACTCTCTTTATTTTTTACAGCATCTGCTATCGGATTACGATAACATATTATTTAAACATATTGACGTCTTTTTAACTGGCTTCTTACAAAAAAGACGGCATTCCGTGAATTTCCAATTGAATTTTTCCGTGAATTTCCAATTGGCTTTCTCGTGACAGGAAAATTTGCCATTGACCGTTCCGCAATATGACTGCCCATTTCGTTCAATTATCGCGTCATACTCACATCAGGGTAACGTTTCCAGACGAGCGAAGACCGTTATGGAGTGCACAGCATAGCCTTCGATAAGCATTATTTAGCATGGAAGAATAATCGGCACAAAGTAGCATCCTAAGTTAACGTTGCGGTAAAGATAGAGATGAATCAATCATTTCGATTGAGTTATCCAAAGCGAGACTAAATGCTATATGAAACGATGTTCTGTCAACTGGATCCTTTTCCACGAGGGTTAAGGTAAAATGCGGAGCACAAAAAATAAGCATGAGTTTATGGAAAGAGGAAGAAGTAGTTGAATTTTACACTCGCACTACTCAGCATTTATGTAATGAACATGACTGCATCATGTTATAGGCCATTTGCTCCATGACAATCAAGGAAAATTTATGAACAAAAAAGAAATATTAAAAAGACTCTTTCCAAAGCTCTTCTTATGTACTCACTAACGAGAAAATCAAAAAGATAGGAAAACTTCTCGAAAAAAATAACGATTGTGGGCCGGAATACATTTAAAATATCGTTCATCATGATATCAAATTATCTGAGCGATCTCTCAGCACAGAATACAGATGCCACATTTCATCATAATAGATCTTAAAAGAGTACTTGATAGTTTACATATTATGTAACAACACAATAATAGTTAATGTATCATTATTCTGAATGTATTTACGCAATATAAGCGTATGTTGGTTATTATATTTTCTGGTCGTTATCAGCCTGCTTTTTGGACAATTATAATGTAAATCAAACAACAAATAATTAGCTGCATTTCATCTTGCTCCCTTAGTGGCTAAATGGTTACTTATATTTATGTATAATAATAAACGGTACGGGTTTCTGTTACAAATGCTTATTTAAAAGGTATTTGAAAACAAATTATGTAAAAGCCAAATTATATAGATGGCATTGTTTACAAAACATGATTTTTACGGAAATAATGGCACGGGAAGAAATTAAAACTTGTATAATTGCAACGAAAAACAAAAATACTTCCGTAATGGTGGCTGAAATAATGACTCAATTTGTTAGCTCTTTTCGTGATTATATATCGTACGTAGTTCTTTCAATTATAAAGACGAAGAAATGGTTGAATATTTCGACAAACCATAATGCCTTTAAATTAGGCACACGTTACCGCAACTTGTAAAATTTGATTGTATCATAAAAAGGAATATCTTAATCTAAGAATTGAGCAACTAAGGGAAGTAACAGTGTCAGGCAGCTAATTTGACCGACACCGTGATGACACCATCACCGTGAGTCAGAAAAGCACACAACCAATATAAATTGTGTCCATTAATAGAAACAAATATCAACCATAAATCTGAAATAGTTGGCCCGGATTCCTCATAATTTTATATTATAATAACGTGAATCAAGTAAATTAGGAATAGTACATGGCTTACAGTCTCTATGTTAACACTAATTGGAATCAAAATGAAGAATTTTCTGCCGATATTTGAAATTTTGGAATGGGATAGAAAAGACCAAAAGCGGTTATTCGCTAAAATCCGTTGGCACGCAATCAATGGAGGGGATGAAAGAAAAATATATAAGTTTAAGTGAAGGCGTTACAACGTTGTAAATTTAGATTGGGAAATTTTGAGGAACCTAATCCGCAGCAACTAAAAAACTTATTGAAGTCTTAAAGTAGTGCATTCGCATGCATGGGAGTTAAAGAATGACATTATTACATCAAAAGAAATCATTCAAATCCCAGCACCTAATTAAGCTTTAATCCTATGCTTCTCAACTGATGCTCTAGCAAGCGGGACTGTTACAAACGACTGAGAAATATATAACATACTACTAATTGAAATGCAAAATACACTAGTACATGCATAATTAGATTTCAGTATTATTTTAACAACCATAAATAAACGATCCTATTTTTTGGTGAGAAATTCAAAAACAATTTTAAAAATTTCAATAATTGACCAAAATATTTATGGAAAAGAGACATAATTGAACGAAGATAATATACATTGCTTATACTTGGCTCTGGTAATTATTTGAAATGCTCTTTTCATAAAATTCATGACATTTGTAGCAAGAACCCTTAAAAACGAAGGGCGTTTTGTAATATTCGGTGTTTTTACTATTCTAATTAAAAATATTGTGGATGGTCGTTTTATGCTCAAATCGTATGCAGTGAATATACATCCAGATAAAACGCACAGAAACACTGTTTTGACAAAACCACATTAATCCTGTTAAAGAAAAGAGCTTAAATATATCTGCAGACCAAAGTTTTCAGTTACACTTTAAAATAATGATCAATTGATAAACGATCAAGATTTTATCTTCATAAAATATCTGAATTTGGTTCCAATTTTTTTGGATCATGGGTCCTTGTCCATTATTTCTTTTCTCTATTGTTAACCTATTCCCGCATAGCAGCTCCTGCGACCCCTAACGACCCTCCTTAGCTCCGAAGGTCATCTCCAGTCCATAGAATGTGAGCATCGGGATTCGTAGCAGAGGGCATGACTACCTTACGCAAAGTCCACATTATCTGCATATCCCTTCGAAACACAAAATGGAGGAACAAATCAAAAAAATCACATGCTTAGTGAAAGATGTGCACTGAACGGAGTAACATTTTACCTCCTACGATATACTCTAGTGAGGAAAGAGAAAGATTCCGAAGCGAAGAAGACGGCAATCAAACGCAAATGAGAATAGACAAATTAGCTTTCGTAATGCTTGCGTCACCTGCTTATAACCCTTGAAATACAGGTCATCCCACAACTTTCGTCGGCCCTCCACCCCACCGTCTCCAACGGAGAGGAGTGTGAGTGAGAGTGACTACTTGCAATTAAAAGGGAGATGTTTCGCTACCCCTCCACGTTTAAGCATCACTACCCCGCCCGCCATTCCCTCTCCTCCACGGCTCCAAAGGGGTCAAAGAGGCGACGCTTTGCCGTATCGCTCCCTCCTATTCTATGCAGATTCACCTTTGGTAGGGAGGGGGTGAGAGTAGCTGAGTGGTGGTTTTTGGTTGTGACACCCAGAGGCGGGACACTAAAGGAAGTGCGTCCTCAGCGGACTGACGCACTTCATCAACCGATCCCAGAGTTACCTCGATCACAGACGGCAAGCATCTGGGGGGGGGGGGTCTGTTTTCCAAAACATAAAGCATATCTAAAAGTTCTCCAAAGGCAGTCCTAACTTTCATTAAATTTCCCCACGCACGCAGCCTGAGAAATTCAAACAAACAAAGGGATTTTACGGACAGAGATAATCCATAAAAATATTTGATTCAGATCCAATCTTCAAGAATTTGTAAAGGGAGACTGAAAGCTTAGAGAAACGGGCTTCTCGGTTCCTCCCTCTTGTCTACATGTATGCTGAAAGGAATCGACAAAAATAATTGAATTGAAAACGTTGTCCTTTTATAGGGGATTGGAAAGGTTTAAGTCATACCACATCATCAAAAAAATCACTAAGAATCCCTGTCGTGACTGCACAGCATATGCAAAAGTGACGGGTTTCTGCCAATTGATATTTAATTTAGCAGTCTGTTTGTAAAGAATCACAGAGATCAATGAGCATTAACATTAAGGACCAGTATTTGTGTTCTAGGCAAATTTTAGACATAATAATGATTTCAAGAAACTTAACTTAAAATTTGGAATAACGCCTTACTCGCGACCTTTATTTCGCATATATGATATCGATTAAATTAGCTGTGAAACGAATCATCGTCTATGACAAAATTATATATTACGTTGCACAAAAATAACGATCGTAAGGGAAATAGTGACGCCAAATCAAATAATCAAATCAAAACTAAAATATCGAGTTATATTATACACATATATCGAGAAAGCTACAGCAATTTACGGGTTCCATGAACATAAATTTGTAGAGCTTCTTTATAGAGTCAAGTTTTTTGGAATTTCTCTGCTCGTATTCATCGCCACTGAATAATATCTGCTCAAGTGATTTTTTTAATCGTAACCAAGAAAAATGAAATAAATGTTTTAATTCCACGCTTGAGTGGGATTCAAACATTTATTCTTTTAGGGAAGGACAAGCAAGGATATTCCTATATGTAGACTTTAACCGGAAAAAATGTAAACAAAAACCGTAATGGACAAGTAGATTAACTTAGAAGTTCTACCTGTACTCACTTAAATTACATACTAAAGTCAATTCATGAAGCATTCTGCGTGCTATTCTACTACAGGAGACTTGAACGCGAAGGTTGGGCCCGGTTCAATAAGGCAATGGACAACTTCATAACTTATTTTCAAATGCTAGTCGTTCCAATTTTCACGTCGAGATAGCTAATATTTTCCACGGAAAATAGACAAAGAAAGTTACCCAATGCTGTCAGTACGAGTGTTAGTGCTTTTACGAAAATTGCAGTTGTCGGTACAGCGGAATGGCGGGGCCGGATAGAAGAGTGGAGTCGTCGACGATTGCAATAAAATGCTGCTCGGTATGATGAAATATGACTTCACGCGTGGGAACGAGCTAAGAGATTGGCATTGGGTACAAAGAAAACTATAGACAAATGGCAGGCAATCAGATAAACTGAAAAACGTTCTACACTTGACTGGAGACCAAGTTACCATTTTGACGCTATTGACTCGAACTGTAAAAAAAAAACACATTACATCCTTGATATTGGCTCAAAAGAAACGACCTTGACGAATAGAAATACCTTTAGCTTAAAGTTACTGACCTCAAGGAAATTTACTCTCGTAAATATTCGCAAGTGACGAGTAAATATCAATTAAACTCAAGCCCACTTTGTTATCTCATTTCGGTCTCATGGTACAAGGCATTAGCAGTGAAAATTGAAGAGCTCCTTATAATCAAATTCCATTTTTCTACAGTTGATGAGTTTTCTCCCGAGGACTTCATCCAAGTACATTACATGCTCTATTACATTTTTGTGTGAATTACACATTTTTCACGACATTCCAGAGGACTTCTTCAGGTGAAAAATGTAGATTAGGATAACACGATACACACGGATAAAACCTTGAAGAGAAGCCCCACATTAAACCCACCAAGGTTTATCATTTAAACAATGGATGCTTCGTGATGCTAACATGTATGAGGACTGATAAATATTTTGGTCTCTACACATTATTTTTGGTCAATGAAATAGTTATATTTTGCTCAACAGGCTGAATATCCATGTTGCATTTCCTTATACTCGAACAAGTTCGGATTTCACAAGAATTAACAGACGGAAGAATATTGAAACACTTCTGCAGGGCACGGAAAATACGCAAGCTTTTACTTTTAACGAAATAATATATTCTACGAGTGAAACCGATAGGCGAACAAATCAAATCGAATCTCGAATCGAACCGAAAGCGTGTGGGAATCCTACGAGAGATAGTACACGAAATAATTTCCCCTTATTTGTCCGACACTTCCAAAAAGGAAAAGACCAAAGCGATAAAGCGCAGCTGTTAAGAACAAAAGAATGCTGGTACACGAAATGAAGGTGACGAAAGAATGCGCGACAATATGGCAACGTTAAAAATAAGGGCTGGTTCACAGAATCGACGTCGTTTTGATCTCCATGAAGGTAAAAATTACACTTATTTTACAATGACAAAGATACTACTGCTACCTATAATAACCCCATTCGAATCGTGAAGTGCGAGTTTCCCCTAGATTGATTAAGGGAAAGGTAAACGAAAATCAAAATGAATACGGTTCAGGTGCTTTCTCCGACGAAATGTCGAATATAAAATTGGCCCTTATGACACGGCCTCTAGATTGTAAACTCAGTGCACGCTGTCAGGGAACTACAATCATTAAGGAAAAGTAAGAGCAGCTCCTACGTCACTTCACGGCTACGCGCCTGAATTTCCAAATGGCTAAGAGCCTTTGGGGAACTCATTATTTCGGACGCTGTCACCGGAAGAAACGATTTAGATTCCGACATTGACTCCTGAAAATCGCCGGCCAACAGAAAGCAAACACGGACGTACGTCGGTCGAAATCCCTTTGACGTTCTTATGGGGCCATAATTAGAGAGTAGGAATGTGGACATGTAGATAAATAAAAAAATCAGAGCTGTATAGAACCTGATAATTGGGTTCTTAAATTCAATTAATTTGCAGAGAAACCTGAATTAAACCTACCGCTGGAATTACATAGACAAGTTCATGTAATGTAAATGATCTTCAATGCATATAAGTAATCGGCGAGGAGTGAGGATCTTAATTAATGAATAATGGCTATGAGAAAATGACGGAACAAATATTTATTCAGGGAATAACTTCACGGTTCTTGACCATATTCAATATTTTAGATGCACCTGCTTGAATGGTAATCCAATATTATTCTTCGTGGACATGGAGCAAGGCATCTGTCTATCTGTAAAAATGGCGTGAGAAATTTCAGTAATTGTTACCTTGGGAAGATAAGTGAATATTATTGCACATAAGTGTTGATCGTTGTATAATTCAGTGTCGCATCCATATTTCGGTGTTTACAGTGACAACAAATATTTATTGATGAAAATGTGTGTCGAATACGTACATCATTCATGAAATAACCGAACAGAGAATCGCTTTAGTTTAAATTGCCCAAATCAAACATTTCAAAATGTGCGAATTTGCGGCGTCAATTGTCTAACTTGAATACGTTACCCCTTTGTGATAACATACAGTCAATTGCACTCTACAATCGTTAAAGGAAGCGGAATGCAGAAGCTATAGGCACAATAATATGATATCTAATACGTTGAAATAAGTCAATAAGACGGGCACAATGTATCATCGAGAACTTTAGTTATTCCAGTACGAATATTATAATAAGTTAATTTCGCCTTATATACCTAAAGATTATGCCGTACTCAAAAGCATGTTACGTCTTCGACACTTTGTGGCTGAACCTTTGCCCAAAAGGCTAAAATCATGGGCTGGAGTTAACAGGAATTATCATATTGTAATCTTCAATTGAACAAATTAAAATTATGTACTACTAATCCTTTTATGATTACTTGTTTCTTGTGAATTCTTGTTACATAAATGCACCTCAAAATATGCTTACCGACCCGGTTAGGATTTGACTTTAATAATTTTTCGTAATTTGGTAGGGTGGCGTAATTTTTGAGGTCCTCTCGGTAAATTGAGTCATGGATGCCTCATTCATTTTTTTCCTCAGTTATGCATATCAATTCTTATCCAATAACAAGATTAGCTAATTTCAAAAGCAGTACATAATATATTTACTATTGAATCCTATCTCTGAAAGACTCATTAAAACTAAAATTCCCATCGTTAATCTATAAAGCTACCACTGGTACCACAAAAATCCAAAAAAATATTTTTACGACCATACGTCAGTGGCAACTATAGTTCAAATAGCATATTCCTATGTTTCATCTTGAGTTAGAACTACTTTTTAATATGTTTCACAATCCTATGTACTTTTTTGAGGGTGCAAATAATTAAAATGCAGTGTAACAATCATAAACCAGTCAGCCATTCTCCATAAATGCAGCATGGGTAACATCCCATTGGAATTGACTGGGACTACTTAGTGACATGTGAGTAACGCATTGTATTTAACTACGCAATAAACATTAATCAATTGTACAACAAAAAACGGAATTTAGCAACAACTCTGTAGCTACCAATTTATGCGGTGTGTTATCTGCTTCATCAATGCACAGAATTCTTTTTCGATCAGCAACGAAACGAATGAAAGTACAAATACGATGCCAAAGCTAAGATGTCTTACTGAACATTCACATGAATGGCATCTGGGGGAGACTTCAAAACTTATACAACAATATTATTGGTAAAACATTCCACCGATATTCCTAGGAAGTCATTAGGACCACTTGCAGGTTTTATAAACGAATCTCTTTTTTTTAAAGGTTAACCACTTCTTGAATTTTCCTTCCATTTCCTTTCTTTCTTAAATTGCCAAACAAAATTTTTGATTTTCATATTTTTCCACAAAAAATACGTTAATGAATAATTATGTTTTCAGCAAAAACTTTTGATTTTTGTTACGTGTAACACCTTACCAACTATCTTGACCTTTTATAAATAAGGTATCAATATTTCACCTTAACTGAAAGTTCTCCCTATCTATGCATTTCCCATTCAACCTAATTTAAAGTGCCCAAATGCTTTCTCGCCTTACCCTCTATATTCTTAACAATCTATTCATTAACCCCTTGGATTACTTGACCCAATCGTTACATCTATCAGCACGTACTCTATACTCCTTTAGCTCCTATTTTTTACCAATTATAAAATTTCATCCATAGAGTTTCATTTTTCTTACATATATATCAACATCCCCCTCTTTTTCATAATCCGCTACCTCACTTCAATTTTTCTCATCACCCGTTGGCCAGCATTCAAACCCTTTCTAATATTCAGCACTGTGTTTACGAAAAAACTATGTGTACATTCCTTTTACACACGTATAATTAGCATTGTGGCCCATCTGGAAGTATGCTATTATCCTGAAGGAGACCGGAGAAGCATGTTGAGGTGGCCGTTGTAGGGAGCAATTTATTATTGCAATATGGAATGAGTTCATATTTTAGCAGTGCAAAAAATATTATTTTTTTACAAAATAAATTTGCTAATGTAATAAATTTATGCTCTAACTCGCAAACCAATGCTCGGTATAATTAACCATTGCTCATCCAGCAGGTATATATTCAGTAATTAAGACGTAAAACAAAGGATCTTGAACAAAAAAACATTACCATATTTTATATTGCATGAGAATCCAGAAAAGGTGAGGAAAAAGTTTGAAATAGGACGAGGTTCATTACATTTTTCCATTTCAGCAGCTGCTTTGCTTAAGTAAGGGCACGTCAACTCGTAGTAATTATCGTATGAAACACGGCAGTAAGAAAAATACTTCGAGTTATTGGCCAAATTTTCGAAAGGAGACTAGTGAAAATGGTACTTCAATCATAAATCTTTCAATCCTTCTTCTTTTCCGTAATTTTGTCATTTCAGCATATGTACTCATTAAAACTCACGTGCACTTTGGTTTTACTGGACAAACTACAGGTTTTTTTAATAAGTCAGATGGGTGCGTGAACCCAAACCAGGTTTGGGTTCTTACGAGGTATTTTTTTTGGCAAATAATTGCGTGAACCATTTTCTTCAGGCGGAAGCATAAAAAAAGACGTGTTCTCAGAGCGGTGCTTTGTTCCATAGTCCTGTCTGCTGCTAAGTACCGAACACCTGCCGTTGCTGGCCACAATTCAGTAGCCTGTGTATAATATGTACAACCATCATACAACTATTCCACGTATCCTATTTAGCGTAATTTATCGCTCCTCCATTTATATTATCAATGAATCTAAACCATTTTCTTCCGTAACCAAAATGATGACACAAAATTGACGTTAAGATAGTAATAAAACAAATATATAATTAGCAGATACAAACTTAACTACAAGTTTGTTGTAGGTGTATTATCGTTAAAATGCAAGGAAAAGCTCCTCGATGTGGTAATTTAAAAAAGTATGACAACAACTATTATATTCCTCGAAAAGACATCAGAAGATTATCCGGAAATATAGTCTAATATAAATTTTACCGCAAAAACTGTAAGATACAAAAATATTTTATAGGCCCAAAGAATAGATAATAATATTAGAATAAATATCAGTAAAATGTAGGTAGATATCTAAATTAGTAAGTCGTTTACTCGATCCTTGTGGAATAGGGAGCGTTGGGTCTATGTTGAGATAAAGGAAATGTTTTACTTTGCTCCAAGAAAAAAATGCAATCAACGAATTGTCATTGATAAAAAATCTAACATTTTTCTAATGTCTAATATTGTTCTAATTTCTAAAGTCTAATATTTTTCAAAGTCCAGGGCAAAAAAAGATCATTTTCCAAATGAATTACCCACCAAAATTACATTACACATTAAAGGTTTTCTTCGACGGAATATTAAGTGCCTACTTGATCTTAAAACATAGGCATGCTCAAACTGTAATAAAAATAAAGGAATAGTATAAAGTAGAAGTTATTTAATATTAACGAATACTTCTGGATTTAGGATCGATTTTTATTTAGAAAAATTGTACATTTGAAATTGGATTTTGTACGCAGAAAACAAGAATCGAGGACCAGATGATTCTGTGGAAAGATTGAAAGTGCATTAAGAGGCTGAAAGCCCGACTTGAGATAAGCATTTCTAATGTGCAACTAGTGCGTGGTTATCTTGCATTACACGCTGTTTAGGTTGTTTTGAAGAAATCGTGAATGGGGTGAACACAAGGGCACATTTGAAATATCAATGAGCCATGTTAACGAGGAGATCGAAAACCTTTGTGAAAATTGTCGCGTGTGTTCATGGCTAATAGTTGAAGTGACATCAAAAATTCCAGTTAATAAATGCATTGGATTATTCACGTAGTAACTCAATATTCACTGACCAGCGCTGTTATTACGGAAGTAGATAACATAACCCTAACGAGATACACCGACCGGACTTGACGCCAAAAACGAACTTCTTAATCTTAAATAAAATTATCCTCAAACACAAATAATAAATAAAAAATATCCAATACTTTCATGTCGTATTGTCCAATATAGTAAACAAAAAGTTTTCCATTACTTTGCAATGCAGTATGAATCATATGGAATAAGATCAATCTCAGATATATACCTTTTTTTCCAATAATGTCTTTTACTTTTTCAGGTTGTAATTCGATCAAATGCTGCATCATTCACAACGTTTTGTAGCGAATACACTCCCAAGACGTTTTGAATGGGCGACATCAATCAATTTTAGATTAATCCAGTTTACTGAATCATTCAATGAATATCAAGACATAGAATATTTCTACAGCTATATTTCATGCCTGATAGGCACGCTTCCGAGTATTTCGCGGTATCGCGGGGACATAAGGCCCTGAAAAAAACTAATAATCGCATTCACTGACCCAAAAAAAATTATCCTGCATAAGTTAGATCATGCCATTAAAATGTGCAGCTCTCATATGCATCTATTTCTCACATAATTTGCAGGTGCAGGGCAAGGTTATCCCGCCAAAAAAAAACATTAAATTGTCTCCCCGCTCACAACTGACGCGAAATTACACCCATGTCCTTTCGAGACGGGAAACCAACTATATTGTCCAACAATTTTTATTCCCAGTCATGCGGTCCAGCCGCAATTTCGTGAAAGACCACACATCCAAGAGATGGAGTGGGGTAAATAAAAAAAGGCGCGGAAATTCCGATAATATGTATCAGATGTTCGCTGGAAAATATAATCACATGCGACATTTCCTGGATGCCGATTGGGTGGATAGGCCGGGGGTGGGGGAAAAAAACGAGCATCGGAAAATGGCAGAAATCTCTTTAAAACCAATAACCTTCCTGCATTACGCTCTCAGACCGCAGGCGAGCTCCGGAGATCATTCAGAGGAAACTGACTCGGAAATGAAGAGTAGGGGAGAGGGGAGTTGATGATGGCCACTATCCTTTTACCCGCGTTCAATCCTCCGTTCATGGTGAAGGCAAGGCACACCACCTTAAAAACCACACTCTCAAAATCCATTCCCTCCTCTCCACGTGATCCTCAGGTCCACCACGGCCCTGCTAACCGCACCCGCCCGTTTCAATTCCAATTTCGTCTTCCTTCCTCCTCTGACACCCCCTCTCTTCACCCAGCACTGCCACGCCCGCAAATTTTCACCCCCGTATTTTCCTTTTTCCCCCCTTTCCGCAAACCTCCCTGCCCTCGATTACCGCGATGGGCCTTGGGAGTGTTGTGGGTAACGGGGTGGAGGGGGTTTGCTTTTGCTTTCGTTTCATATGGCCCGCCTGGGGTTCCACCCTTACGTTAGCTCTCTCTCCTCCCACCCCCTTCGCTTACCGCTGTCGATCGTCCCTTCTCTGCAACCCGAGGCCACACAGTTTTCGTGTGCAGCGAGAGAGAGAGTTCTCAGGGTTAGTTCTTAAGGTTTGGTCAATTATTCGACGACGTCGTACAAAATCATCCTACCATATAAATGAGTCTAAAAGAAAAGTGTAATACGATTTGCATTTTTTAGCGAATGTATGCATATCTCACGAAAATCTGGCGATCATCTTCGACGACTCGAAGCCATATTTGAATGGGCGACAATGCTGCAATGCAAGTGACGCTGACGATCGAGCGGGACTGGAGCTCACAGTGTACCACAGCTGTTACTCAATATAATGTACTTTATTAAACAAGTATGCATACTTAAAACTATTTCAATGATGTACACAACTAAACTGGATGATTAATGAGTTAATATTTTTGACCTGGGCACAAGTGCAAACCATGCCATCTCAATCGCATCGCTATAGCGAAGTACAGGTATAGTACTACTTGTATTCCGCAAAATTTCATTGGCTCCGACCACTTTTTTCTGTCGGACGCCCACTTGAAATTCAAGAAACACACACCCCAGTTGACTTCTATTAAATATCTCATTACCACAATGACACCACTCGTCACGTATTCTCTTCTACGCTTCATTCCCTTCACATTTCTCAAAGGGTTAACTTAATCTCTTTATTGTGAAGTTCTTTCTATTATTTCAGCCAACCCCAAATCATTTAAGGCTTCATCAATGACTTCTATCTTATTCTAAATGTTGGACACGGCTAAGTCTAACTACATCCTGACAATTCTCTTTCCTGCTTGTATGCCGCTAGTATTTCTTAACCTGTATTAAAAATTTATTCACATCCTCTTTACACCATGCTTCCTTGGCTAAATATGTTTTTTTTTGTTATCTGTACAGTTTCGCAAATTCCTACTTAAGCTTTCTTCCATTTTCTTCTAGCTGACATCCCAAAAATCTCTCCTTTATACACTAGAACAATGCTTTGCAATAAGAAAGTGCTCAATATCAGCTCGTTCGTACTTTAGTTTGCGACGGTTTCCGACAACTATGATGGACTAAAGAAATAATTTATTTTAAATTATTGTAAATTGTTGTATGTTTGTAAAAATGATTGTATTTTTGTTGTACATGTTTCAATCACCCCCAATGCTCACTTTTGTATTACTTCTTTGAATGAAATTTCTTACTTGATTTTTATGGTGGTTCATAATTAATTTTTTGTAAAATGTTTTTATTTACAAGAGTTGAGTTCAAATATTGAGTTGAAGAGTTCAAATATTGTAAATCCAAGTCATCATTCGGGGTAAGTTTGAACGTGAGAAGTTGGAGGAAAATGTCCATATGCACTAAAGTTCCAGAATTTTTGACCTATCAGTAAATAATAGGCATATAGTGATGAACAATAGAATAAGTTTATACCTTATTTCACCAAATTATTTAGCTGCCTTGAATTCTGTGCGAGTCCTTACTGGACAACACAAACTAAAATAGTAAAATATAAGAACTTGAGCTCTACGGTCTCGTATATCAATAAATTAAAATGAAAACTACTATAGCCATAATAAGGTCACTTATTACGGCTTTTGGAGTTTTCATTTTATTTTATTAAACTAAATTAATGGTAAAAGAAAGTCTAAGTAGTGGATTATGGGGAATGGAAGTGTAATTATTAGGCTAAGTACCGTGAGGTTACATTTTCCCTTTCAAAAAACCCAATTGTTAGGTTAGGTACCATGAGGTTATATTTTTTTCCTTTCAAAATGTTGAATTATGACACTTATAATGTAGGATTCCGACAAATACTAGGCAAGTTGTGATGTGTATTTCCGTGAATGCCAAGGTATTACTAACGTGACAATTGTGTCGCCCGACGTGTTCACCTCTAATCGGAAGGCAGTTAGTATTTTTGACGGTATCCTCATGTCCATTGCTGTCCATTGAAAAGCGGCCCCTTGTATCATAGATCGTACACTGTCACTATTAACACTGATTAAAGACATTCGAGCTGAGCCAGCCGATGATAGGATTGATGGAAGTGGTAGCTCGCGAGAGTACATAACACAAGACGGTTGCAATTCAAGCACTGAAAGAAGGGAGATTCAATTCAAAGAACAATTCCTTTACCTTAGCCTCTTGCAGCTTCACAGAAATGTCGGAAGCTTATGACAATCAAACAGATTTATTTTATCTGTGCGCGACCAGAGGTACAGCGTTTCAACCCGATACCAAGATCATTCGGCAAACGGCCGAAAGTCCTAGTCGATAGGTTAGCAATCAGCAAAAAAGCATATGCGTTAACCAGCATTTCGACTGTTAAAGAAAGCAAGACAAATAGTTAAAAAAATACGAATATTTTCAAATAGTTATATAGACACCAAATTTGTGAAAGCCAAAATCAGTTGTCATGACGCCCATGCCAGCGGCGGGATTCGAATCCTAAAAGATGAGTGAATCCGAGCTGAAGACTAAATCTATGGAGCAATAACAGGACGCGGATGCAACAAGCAGAGCTAGAATATTTCGCTTTGTCTTGGAAACTGAAGAGGTATGCGGGCATCAATGAAATGCACCTTATCAAACCGAACAATTTTAAATAACCAGTAATATGATTCTTTTATCCCATGATGTTGGTTACACCTAATAGGAAATCTTGCAAAGAAAATTCAGCATTTTGGTGATAGAATTATATCGACAGACATTGTAGTGGAGGTATAAATTAAAAGATGAAAAGTGATGAACTCAAGAGAAGGAATTTTCCTCGAATATCAAAGGTAAATTTCCGTTCATAAACCATGACATTTTATATCCTATTTTTCACGGCAAATATATTATTTAAATTATATTATCACACCATACTTCCAAATACGGGCGAAGAATGAAAGTAATGACTTCGTTTATAATTACTCGATTTTTGACTCTCAAAACTATAATGAAATGCAACTGAAAAATTTCGAGCTTCATCTTCTCGGTTTAAAAGTTAGGTATACTTAAAACGATAAATTTATTTGAGAACAGTTCAGTTCCAAGAAGCGAAAACATTTCCCCGATTGCCGGATTCAATTTATGCTATTAACATTCCTTTGGAAGACAATTCTGATGAAGAAGATTTGACTGAGGGAAAGATTTCGATGGCTTCAGATAAATATGGCAATTTGCAATAAGAACTCTATGAAGATGTAATATTGTAAAACAAACCTAAGCTCGTGCATACGGACGGGGCATTAGGATTGATTTTAAATAATGGTTGGTATAACAAATAACTATCAGACGGCGAAAGCCAATGTGGATGATTTGTTTTTTTTTAATTCTAAGTGAAAGAATACTCTATCTATTGGATACAAATTTATCATGTATGTCGTCATCAGTGCTGCTTCTGAAAACGCACGATGAGACATCAGCGTTAACCAAGCAAATACTTGGGAGGCTAGCTCAGTGAAATGTATCCCGAAAACATCAAATATGCCTCGTAAAGCGGTTAAACAAATAAAATTGTTATTAGGATAATTGGAGATATTTCACTCTACGTTACTGCTTCTGCTAGCAATCATTAACATATACCACTTCTTCAATTCGTTCACTAACACGCAGTAAAACGTAATGGACGAAAATAAATAGTGAATGGCTGCATATGATAGTATAAACTAATAAAAATAATTACGAGCAACAGGAAAAACGATTTCTGATAAAATAAACCAAATAAAACAATATTATATTTATGACACAACATATTCCTTCCACTTCGTGATATAAACAAGTAATTGCTGATTTAATACTACTTATAATCTAATATTCCATGAATATTTAAAAGCACTGATATTTTTTTCTGGATAATCATTCAAATCTATCGTTAAATAGGCTTGATACTCGCAAATAAGCGCTCATAATAAACAGTAATATGTTGCAGATATCCAGTGTAATATGTGAATTATTCCTTAAACTAAATCTACTGACTATAAAATTATTTCCCAATCTGTAAGGCATTCAACATACTGAACAAAATAAGGCATACTATTTCCATAAATGGACATATTTTACCAATTGTGTTCGTCTTTTTGCAGAGGGCTGATAATTAATTGATGAAGGAAATCAAAATAGTTCGATGGCTAAAGCGGAGCCGGCAAGAGTTCGATTTAACGTTGGCCATTTGCCAAGAATTCCAATTCTTACTTGCATTTTGGATACAGTATGTACGTTGGGGCGTCATATCGCATTTCTATGGCGCAACTTATCGAATATAACATTAAAGTGAGCATCAAAATTACCTTGAAACATTGCTTCCATTTTTTTCAATAATTTTCTGTACTCGTTGGTTATGGGAATGACGCCTTCGTAGGCTGGAGTAAGATGTATGGGAACTACACCTTATTGATATTTTTTCTAATTTATCATAACGCCGGTAAAAATAACTCATATCAAAGAAAAACTGACAAAGTTGCATAGCTAGTTAGGAAACTATCAAAAGAATTTGCAACGATCGTACTAGTTTCAGAGCAGACGAGAAAATATACCAAAAAAGGAAGACGACCGAAGGATAGGAACCGAGAGAAAGAAAACAGAGGGAGAAGAGTAGGAAAAACTGAGGAGGAAGGGGGAAAAGGAATGGAATTCGGTGCAAATTGACCTCTCGCGGTGTCAACCTCTCAATCATAGCGGTACAGCGACAAGAACACCACCAGCTCCTCCGCACTCAACGAGAGAGATGCCGTTCCACACGAAGACCGACGAAGATAGGGAGACGCGAGAAAGGAGAAGAAGCAGGGCAGGCACCCTTTGCACGCGGTGACGTTGCCGAGGTCAGCTCCGTCCCGTGGGTAAAGGTGTTCCCGGCGGGAGGCCGGCCGAGACCGCCGCCGGACGCCGCCGCGGAGGAGGAGGTGACGCTGGCCGTGACGAGACAGCGGACCGGGGCGTGCAGCCTTCACGAACGGTTGGGGCGCGGCGTGGGGGGGGTGATTGGGAAGGGGTGAGAAGTGGACGGGGCAGATGTATGGGGTGTATGTTTGTGTGCAACCGACGTCGTGGCCGTCGGAATAAAAGAAACAAATGTTTAGCCATGCCAGGTTCGATTGAGCGATGCCGAGCGCATCATGAGGAAGAAGATGGAGAGTTTACTTCGAGCTAGTCAGCAGGGAAAGAAGATTCCCTCATTCCGCCTGGATGGAGTCGCCGCCATCGCTTGAATTCTAACGATAGAATAGCCTATCATTGACAGGATATGATTAACAGCACTCCCTAGGATGGGTGATATTGCGGAATCGAATCGCGGATCTCCCGGTTGCTGGGATTGGATTCTCCGTAAACGGAGACAGTCTAACCGCCCAGGGTATGGGGCCGCAAGGCGCAGAAGAGAAGTTCTCGCGGAAAATGGAAACCAGAGGGGCATTACATTAATTTTTACTAAGGCTGATGTTTTGATTTTTTGGGACCTTGGCCATAAAGGAAAACGCTGCACCAAAATAACATCCCAAACTCCTAAACAGTATATTAACATGGAATAATTGCATGAAGATAGAGGTTTTAGATGGTAGTTTTCGGAGTTCGTTTAAAAGAACTATCCTTAGAAGTACACCGATTCACAAAGCATTATGCTTTTCCTACAAATCAGTCAGAATTTTGTAGAGGACAAAATATAACCGATAAAATGCCATATAAAGAAAGATACTAGTAAAAAAATCTTCTTCCTTCTAGCCTCCATTTTTAAAATTTTCAAAGATACATTAAATCAGTCGTTTAAGTCGTACATTTGCCTAATTTCTATATTTTGTTACATTAAAAACTTATATTACATGTGATAATTTATCCCAATGTACGTGATAAAGATTTAACAGGTAGAATGAGTGGCAATAAGAGGTAAAGAACTGAGGTTCATTTTCAAAGCAATTTAGAACGTCATTCGCATCACAGAACGTTTTCCAAGAACAAAATATGCAGTCCTCCAAACATGACAGTAATCGCAACACGTAAACATGCGTTGCGATTACTTGAATAAGATATATGAAAAGAGTTTGTAATTTTCCACAGACTTTATTTCACAGCACTGTGAAATAAAGTATGTGTAAAATTAATATGGACATCAAACAATTCCACGAAGTGAAGCCCGAAAGTGTAAAGATATATAGAGTTCAATGGGGAATTCATAATGAAAATGACAAGCCAAACGAAATCTCAGCACCTAATGCGACTCCATATTGGAAGCTGGAATCCAAAGGGCGTTGTCACATGTCATTTACGTTTGGCAAGCGACCATTAAAACGACTGATGTTATGAGTTTTCGATATAAGATCGTGTTATACAAGGGATGATCTCTCCCCTTCCATAACTGATGATGATCAATAATAATGTGTGAAACTATCAAGTTAAACTTAATAAGAAGCAGAAGCAGAGTATCTTTAAAACGATTAATTGCAAAAACTAAGGATTAATATGGGCATCTAACAGACGGAAGGTTTCCAAATTTTCTTCTTTAGGGATTTCCCTCTTCTAATACTAACGTTGGTCTATTCAAGATTGCACGACAAAATTTCAAGTTTTCCACCGTGAACATGTTTGGGATCCACCATTACACATACATCAAGCCAGAACAATGTAGATTTGTACCAATTTATGGTGATTATTACATTACTTGAAATAAACCATGGATTCTACATGAGGAACCTATTCGTAGAGAAAATAATGAGAAGTTATTTTAAATTCTGTAGGAAAAAGGATTCGGTCACCAAGTAATTTTTAAAACAAAAGGGTTTTTAACAGTACTCCCTATTATAATAATTTATTCACGTGAACGGTTTAAATTTTTAAACCATGAAAATAATTATTCTCTGGAGATAATCTTTAAATATGAATCGAAAAGTTTACGACAACATTGACCAAGGATAATGAAAGGCCAACTGAAAGCATGGAATTACCGCAGCTCTCATAACAGAATTAGTGAGCGTATTTTATTTAATTGTACAAAAAGTAAGAGAAATTTCATCCATTCAAGGAAATATCGTTTTCATAAACCTATTTATAGGTACACCGATCTCGATCAGGCCTCCGAGAATCAATTGACGGATTAACTAGCATTCATTTTCTCATTTCGTCATATTTCAGTAAGACTAATCATGTACGATTTAAGAATTAGGTTTTTCATTTCCAAACCGCGACAAGAAGAGCATCTGAATAAACAATTTCTGCACAACAAAATTAGTTAAGAATTTCAGATTCATGACCTCAACTTTAGTTAATCATGATATTTCACCATATCACGCCTCAAACGTCTCTTTTTATTTTTGCATGTTTACCCCTCACGGGTTAAAATTGCACACGATTTTTATTTCAATGAACTTGGAAGAAGCGTATATAATGTCCAGAGACCATGATTTCATGGAAGCTGTGGATAAATACTCATCATTTTATTCCTCCATAGGAATGTTTACAACCATTGAGAGTGAGACGAATTAAAAATTAATATCTTGTTTATGAAATAGACTTTTGGTTAATAAACTGAAATGGATATTTTTGAACTTATTTAAGAAAAATTTGACAGAAAGTTACTTTTAAAAAGGCGTTTTCAATTTAATTGAAATTAAGAAAATAAGAGGACTAACTTTTCAGGAGGAAATGCAGTCAATAATAATTGCCTGGATCGGGATTGAATAAGCAAGCGTACTGATATGTGAATCATTAGTTCTCGTCTACCATATCCACTTCATGACCAAGCGGTAAAATCAATAAAAACTATTAGAGGCCATGAAGAAATCATTTACACTTTCATTTCAACTCACTGATTCTTCCAAACGGGAACCTTATAGCCTTTGGTAAATATGGAAGAATGTTAAACCTCACCAGTTAATTCAGAAATTTTAAATGTCAAACATTTTCCGTTAGAGCTATGCTCTGAATATATAAGCTGAAATTTGCCATCCTGAATCATATTTCCGAACTGTGGTTTATAAAATCAGAATACTATGTCCGAAATAGACAAAGCTAAAATGGACATGACCATAATCTCACTTTTAATTTACACCAGGGAAATGATACTATCATCATTTTGAGACATACTACCTGACAACCTGGTTCGAAAGAAACCGACCGAAATTAATATTTCTAATTATGAGGGCTTGGATTCATTCATGCCCTTCGTGATATTCCCTTTCCCGGCTACCATAAACAAAAACACGTCATTATAGCGTTTTACAGGAGACATATTTAATTTGAAAAATCTCTTCTGCACTGCCCAACCCATGCACAATTCTTTCGCCCCTCTCTCACATTTAGTCATTATTTCATACATATCCTTCTGTTTACGAGGATTCTAATGCTACTTGTCTAAAGAGCCTTCCGAAATATTCACCCATAACTTCCTCGCTCTACATTTTATTCCATTGTCATATCGTTTAATCTGTTCTCCTCCCCGACATCAAACTGTTCCCTCAAAATGAACAAACCAGATCAGAAAAATTCTTTCATATTTCCGTCTCCCGCCGACACATCCGATTGAGATCCTTTTATGACACAATCGTTCCGTTCTCTATATCCCCTATTTTAATACGAAGAATCTCAAGCATCGCAAAATCGCCGAATTTGGCTGAAAATAATCCTTGTTTCGCCTCCCTGTTCAAATGCTCATTTTGAATCATAAATATTAATTTTTTTGACAACATCTTAATATCACCTTCCAGACACGCTAACATTGCACTGCGTAATCATATGTGTAGCCACATTTGACGCACAAAATGAGGTGACTAAATGCGAATTCCTATAAAAATACACCAATGACGTCAGTAAATGAAAAAAATTATTTAACCAATAATATTTCCATTAAAATTGACCCAACATTAAAAAAGTTGCGATAGCAACGTTGCGCTGGAGTTTTCATATTAATTGGATGCTTGAATATACGACGAACTGATTGCTGGATCCTCTATTCTGAAGCTACAAATGATCGTGCTAACTGATTTGCCTTAGATTGTTTCGCCGAGAACTCAACAGCACCCTATACAAAAAGCTCCGGAAATATCTCAAATCTAGTTCTACGTCTCTATTCCTATCCACCTGAATTTTCTCATGGCCTTCGAATTTGCAAACCATCGACGAAAATCCATCGCGATAAGCATTAGCAGATGGGGAGAATTCAACAGCTCGGCGAACCAGTGGACAACGGCGAGTGGAGGAGGCGTACGAAGGAAGCAAGCAAGGAAAAAGGAGGTGGAGAGGCTATTGAGGGAACAAGGCGATTGAAATGATAACTTGGCTGGGGCAGTAATTCTCTCCCCATCCCCCAAAAGACACCCGGGCCGTTTTCAGGGATAGCATGCAAATGAAACCTTTGAAAAAAGGTCTCCCTACCCTCATCGGCCTTTAAGGTCATTCATAGATAGGGCTGAAATGGGGGAGTTATTAAAAATTCACTATGAATTTAATACGAGGTCAACTATAATGACGTAGAAGATAGGCACGGAAGCCATAAAAGTCAAGTCAGGAGCAACCATTAGAAACGGAGGTGGGAACTGAATGCATATCATAGACCTTTCATCCACGATTGCAGATTACGATAACAATAGGCAAGTGTTCATAGGCCAAATAGAGCAAGGGGCGTTTCGCTGTCACTTGGTGCCATCCTCATTTCAAGCCTGCAGCTGCTTAGGATTCCATGATTTTCTTCCTTGACAGATGTTTCCGTTTCCGAAATCGCAGTTTTATTTTAGAGTTCACTATGAACCCCAGCTAACACTTCAGGCAGTGAAATATTGCTAATTAGCTTTGAAGAATGAATGCAGGAGAAGGAAGGAAAGTCGAGGAAAGCCAATCTGGATATTTTTCCCAGCAACGTCGCTACATTCTCCTCGACTATCACGCTTTTGAAATAGTAGGAAGTGTGCATTGTTGCAGCACGAACACTAGCATTTGTTGAACAGCGGGTATAAGAAGTTAAAACGTTCTCCAACCGAAATAACTGCGTTCGATGAAGAGATATCGTCGAAAAATCATGCACACATTAAAATATTCGATTTTCTATATGACTATCGCTCCTCCAACATCAAGTGTACATGTTTGAAATGACTTTAAATCTTTCATGTAAACGAGTGCAGGTAAGCAGTTGATAACACACGATGCAAAAATAATATCGTAGCGTCGCATGCGAAGCGAAATGAGAAACCATTTAGATTTGGGCGCGATATAAACAAAGTTTCAGAAAAGGAATTCATTTCTAGAGACCCTGTTTCTCTGAATACGGAATGGAAGGTTGGGTTCAGCTTGGGCTTAGAGCCTGAGAATGAAACTTAAAAACGAAGATATATAGTTGCAAGATGAAAATACGATCCTTAAAAATATTTTCCAACTAAGTGGAGAGATTATGCTGGTTATATTATCTCGAATTTAATACAAAAATAGTGGAAATACTCATCATACGGTTCTAATTGGCAAGTGAATAACGTGGATAATCTCAGAAATATTCTTCGAAAACAATACGGATTAAAGCAGACCAAGGAACATAACTATTGTAAAAATAAAATATGTACTAATCATGAATACTTATTATATGTGATAACTAAAAACTAAAAGAAATATTATTTTCACTCAATTTTGAATGCACGATGAATAATGAAGTTGTTACAATTTTAATTTTCCTAAAATTTCATCAAGTGCAAGTGCAAAAATTCATCATTTGGATGAAGTCTTTAAAAGTGCTATTGTAAGCAGTAAATTTTATTTTTACTTTTGTATTAGTTGATCAATTTATAACAAGTTGCTATTCATCACATTATTAAGTACATTAATTAGAAGCTACGCCAATAAATGTAGAAGTGAATACAATTACTCAATGGTAATACCATTTATCCACAATACCAAGCAATAAATATAAGCCAATCATACTGCACTCAAAGAGTTCCCTACTATTAATGTACTGGCACCAGGAGACAGTTATATCAATTCATCATTTATTAAACTAAGGCAAGAATCTTTTATAATGATCTTGAGAGTGAACAACATACAGTTACTGTGCTGTTATAAAAGATCTTAACCATTTCAACATTTACTTTCACCTGCCTAGTTATATTCATCATCCTGTATACATAACGCTGACTTAGTTACCACTTATAATTCATTTGTTATATTTATCGATCGAAGGAAAATTTTTCTCGAAATAGAAATCAGGATTTGACATTTAACAAACAGGCAGTCATTTATAGAAGGGATATTTCTAAATTAGAAAAAACCTCCAAAGAAATGTGCGGAATCTTTGCAAAAAAAGTCGTAAACTTGCTTTGTACAAGAATTTTTTCTTCATACCATTTACCGTAGAATAAGCCTACCCTTCCTTATTTTTATCACAACTATTCCATTCGTGACAACATCAAGACATGAGGCCTGTGTAGAGTATTTCAGAGAATAGAAACTTTAGAATAATTATCAGAATAAAGAAAAGTTATCTCTTTTACCCAGAAACAATCGCCACACAAGAATTTAGTCAAAAGTCAGCCAGATGTGATGGAAGTACCTTTTAAGAAATGGTAGACACACGGTATTCATCGGCTAAGAATAGACATAGTTTAATGCGGCCCAAAGCTAATTCGAATTCCAATTACAACCTACTTATTACAATTCCTACCTAATAGCAGTTACCGATGCTTTCTGAAAAATAAGAATGATCATAGGAATGTGCGCCGTCATTAGTAACCATTAACACGAGTGCGTCACGTTTTTTATTATCGACAATTATCTAAAGTACACCGTAGCTTGGAAATTAATTCTGGAATAGTAAATAAAACTAAGACACTCACTCTTCATACAACCAAATTAATGTCAAAATGGCAAGGTGTATTCGGCTGTGGCAGGCGCCGTATGGTTGTAAGATAAGACCGAATCCTGCCATAATAGCGAAAGCCGCTCCACAGAAACAATAAGGATAAAACATGCAATATATGTTAAACTTTTAGTTTGATCAGTAAAGCATGATAATCCTGAGATTTAGAATGATTCCATCTTAAGGGCACTCGCACTAATTTCGTTCCTTCGATGTGAGAAATTAACATACAGGACGAATAAGGACGTTCATGCTGAATTTAATATATTAATAGTGAACGTATTTTTCTGTAGTATCAATTAAGCGTTTGTTAAGTAAAATGACAATTATCGCATAATTAGTAATCCAAATTTATCAATTAGGTCCAGAATAAACGTCTTCAAAGGAGGGAACGTAGTCTCCCGCATGAGCGGGAGACTTCAACGCGATGCTTGGAATGAAGCCTCACGAACTGAATCGAGGTATCGTGAGCCACGAAATATTTTCCTAAGTCCCCCGGCGAGGCAACCACGGAAATACTTCGTGCACGGGAAAAAGCCATGGTGTAGCTAACTACCATGTAAAACATTTAATTATCATCACGGGCAATCAAAACCAAAGATCGGTTTGTATCAGCCTTTTGGGTTGTTGCCTGACAATCTCTTCATTCTCCCGTAGCACCTTGCACTGACAGTTCCATCACCTGCGCCTTGTAGTTCAGACACTTCCTATATAACTCTTACCCTTCTCCCCATCCTCCCTGCAATCCAAAATTCCTTAAATTATGATCTTCAGTAAACATACCTTAGGATGTGTACAATCAAATTCCCTGTACGAAAAGCCTAAAGGATCTTAGAAAGGCTTTTCTTCTCACCCACTCTTTTAAGTCCTTTTTCATTTTTTATTAATAACCATTTTATTTCCATCGTTATTTGTAGGGCCACATTTTCACCGTCACAAATCTTTCCAGTATGGCTCCAAGTTGTCGTAGAAAAGCTAATTTCATATAAAACTCCTACGGTTAAAATAATAATAATTAACAGATCGCTTTGTGATATCTGTGATACTACTTTTTGCCGTTAAGTTGCTTCTTCTGAATGAAAACCTTCATCGCCATTCCTAGTCTGCTTTATATTGCTGGTATACTGAATATTCCTTGTCTACTTCATATCTGCTTCCTCTTGCCTCGCCTATCATTGGTGATCGATCTGCTTCCTAAATATTAAAGACTCTTCCACATACTCTAATTAAACTTGAATATCCCATATTATCTGTTTTCCTTTTGACCCTAAAACTTTATGGTAAACGTATATATGTGGATCTGGTCACTATCACCAATTATTTCGGTGGCCTAAAATGACAATGTGCATTAAAATTTCTTTAGGAAAATCGTTTTATTTTATTGTAGCACTGTATCAATATTTATCATTGAAACTATAAATGTGAAAAATCAATTAAGATCCACTGATAAACCTATCTCTTGATTGCCGATTATTTTCGATCAACTGCACTGAAATTTGATGCTGCATGCCCTCAAATGATTATGGACATTTTTCAGTGAATTATTCCTGTTGCTAAAATAAATCTCGAAAAAGTACCAACTCATCGGTACAGTGTCGGCGTTAAAAAGTTTGAAATTTGTAAGATAATTTTTTTTTCAATGTTTCATTTTTTTACATATTAATACTAAATGCCCGGTAATGTGGGAATCCTAATTGTTCAGGCATTTTGATAAAATAAACCGCAAATATAGCAAAACATAAATTAAATATAAAAATAACTGTAAAAGAAAATATACTTATTGAAACTCTAAACTTATATCAAAACACTTCCTTTAACTACTCCTTGATATCTATTTGAACGAGTGTACACTTCATAAAATTTTTAGAAAATTGAAGCAAAATTAACCCCTATCAATGGTGGTTGGATCAATGTACACTGGGACATGTGACGACGATTTGAGAGTTAGAAAATGTAAGCGAATAATAAATCTTCTGTACTTTATTCTTAGCCGGATTATAGTAGGAATTTCCGTTTCCCCTACTTTTAGTCATTCTATGTAACACCTTTCCCTTCAAATGGTCTGAATTACTACGAGAGAATTTTCTTCAGAATTTTTTGTCACTTCCATTGCTCGTTTTTTAAACTCGCGGAGGTCCATTCAAGTAAGGTAGACAGTTTGCAATGAGCGCAAACCCCATCTCTAATGGATTCCCCGTCTTCTTAGTTTTTTACTTTGTCCACGTTCCAATCTGCTTTCTTCCCACCTTTCCATGTACCTTGTTCACTCTTAAGAATAGCCAAAAGCAGTTCACTGCCGTACTTGGAAAGCAGAGCTTGCCGAAAGCGTGATGCGGAAATGATCGACTTAATGAAGCCTGGCTCTAGCTACCTCATTTCAGCGGGGTTACCAAGTAGCGAAGCAAACAATTCCTATTCATCTACGATAAGCAGAAAAATGGTGATTGAACACTAATCGTATTACTCTTGGTTTGACTGCTCGAGAAAAACTATCATTGAGAACTCAAAAGCTAGTTTTAATAGTTGGTAGAATGACGGGGGCAAGAGTAAGAGAGGTTATGTAACAGTAATGGATAAAACAAATTCCTAAATCATGCTACTGCAATGATTCCGAAGTTAATGCACGCATTTCACTAGGCTGTCAACGGAACTTGGTGAAAATATCAATGAAATCAATAATGAAGAGTTTCACAGGTTTTCCGATTGTTTTCGTTAAAAAAATATAACCTGCGGTGCTTAAAGATAGTATTTTTAGATGTTATTTCCCGTAGTTTAGCTATAGCTGTAACTAATGAGTCTTATAAGTTGCCACACTCAAGATACACATTTTTTCTTCGTTAGCAGGCGACAATTATTGCTTCTTAAGTTGTATAGCAAAATTCCATAAAATTGTTAATGAAAATTTGGATGATGTATTGAATGAATTTCGAAAGCCGATAAAATAATTTTTTGTAATAATGTAAAACCCATATTTGTAGAATAAAATAAAATTCAAATCTATTTCTGGAGTTCCGAATTTTAACGCAATTGAGTCCACCACGTCAGCAAATTCTCCTTTCAAAGCGTAGTTAGCGTCGACTTACATGTCATCATGCTTTCCGACTGTCATGCATTTATGATGATATTACAACTGAGGATGGACGAATTTAATTCTTTACTTAATGAATTTTTTTAGGACAATTCACTTATTTTTCTGAAATCCTATAAAATAGCAAAATGAATAGCTAACGTGCCTATTCGGGATAGAGCTTAAGAATTATCACACGAGAGGGTTAAATTAAAACACTGACTAAATTCTCGAAGCGTGCTTCATGCGCATAAAGTAGTCACACAAACTAGGATTAACCAACAACAAAATAGTAGAATGGTGAATTTTGGTCACGACATTAGTTTGCATTAGTTCAATGATTCTACAATAGCTTCTTTTGCAAAACCAAGAATTGAGACAAGCAAGATCTTCAAGGGTGTAGGATAATTGATGGATTCTAATAGAATTTACAATAAAAATGTAAATGGAAACAAATGAGACGAGAAGACATCTCCCACAAATTTCGAGAAATAAGCACAAATTAAGGTTTTATTTTCTTCTAACAGATAAAAGAGTTAGATCATTTTATAAAAATGAAACATTATATCAAACTAGGCGAGAGCAGTTCCACATTTAAATGAAATTTTAAAAGTTAATTATTTGTACAAATTTTGAGCATTTCAAAAATATTGTGTTCTTTATTTTAATCATTATTATTTTTTTATGAGGTGAATGCGAACGATGTAATTTTCCCAATGCGAGTTTAAATATCAAAGGTTCACAAAAGCACAATTAAAAGCAAAGGGTTACATGTTGAACGCTGAGATTTTAAACACTTTATCAATCGCTGTCGATTTATAAACTCATAATTGATTTTGCGTGGGATTAAATAATTTGGCCAGATTCTAAGAAGACTGAACACTCGTCATGATATTTTATTCTATGCGACCTGCAGTCGATCTGTAAAGCGAGCTTTCATGCATTCCTCCATATTAGTTCTACCTTCTAGTTACATTTAAATTCCAAGATAAACACGAAAATGCCTGATAGATTTGTCGTTTCTTTGAGGACATAGTTCCAACTTACAAACTTGCCAATTTCTAACAACTCTATGCAGAATTTTATTGGCAATGGTTTTATTTTAAATTAAATAACCTTAAATGAGATGTAATTTGCAGATTGGAATCGGTTACCATCTTTCCTATTCCTGGAATGATGCATCGATATTTTAAATCATAGTATGGATAAAACAATTACAATTAACAAAATAAACCAATTATAGAATTTGATATATCATTTTTAATAAAACCATTCTGTGTTAGCGGTTCTCACACCATCAAATGGATACTCAGTGCAGTGAGCGGAAAACCTGACATCCCGTAGATATTTAAATATACGAGTACTCGTACACGTATTTGGTGGGGCACCGTTTAAGTTACATTTTGAATGAACTGAGCACCCAGATTTCTTACCCTCGCATAAAATACACTAAACCGGAATCCCCACACAACAGCTAACTTTTTTCCAACTCTCTCTACATATTTTTTCTATCTTCATTCTGCAGATTTTTGACATAGTAAAAACATATTTGGGAATATTTAACCGTAGAGTTACATTTCTAATTTCTCATGTTGCCGAAAATTTCAGTGGGGATCAAACATATATTTATTTTCACTACATTTCCGGAAAGAAATTGAAGATTGGCTAGTCTTCATCGAAATCGAAAGAAAATGAAGTATCTCAGTTTTCAAGACTTTTCTCAAAGCCTCCCTTCATTAAGCACACACAGAGTTTCAGATAAGTATGCAATACGTCTTAACTACCCAAAAGCGCTGAAGTCACACAAATGATTCTTTACGTAGTTTTACCTAGTACCTATGCACAAGATGAAATACTGACGATATGCCACGTATATAGTTCATCAACTATCCGAAACAGCGATTACGATAAATGGCACTACGTTACACATAATCCAATGTCAATTTATATTACCGTACCAGTAACTATAGTGGTAATTACATTGGCTGCACGCCTATGGCAAAAATTACTGTCCCAACATCAGCCGTCAAGGCCGGTCAAGCCTAGGAATTAACAGCCATATTCCGTCAATTAATCCGATTCTCAATTTAACTCTATGTATATACTTCCTAAAATCACGTAATACGTGTATTTAAAATGTCCACGTCATAAGTTATCATTCCAATTTTTAATCCTAAAAATTTCGTTTGAAATTTAAGGGTTAATTTAACAATTGAAATAATTCCAAATTCAAAGTTCGTTAATGTAAACGAAAACGTTCTTTTTAATAGCTAATTATTAATCGGAACTCTCTCTCCATATTACATCAGAGATACTTTATTAGAAACTACTCACGCCACATGTACTAATAAGACAATCCACGCCATTGCTAAAGACACCAGGAAAAGCATACATCTTCAACCTGGATGTGAAAATCACTTGTGTTATGGATAATAAATCTCATGCTAAATTGCCAACGTTAGTTTCATTGTGGATGGTGACGATCGAGTCGAGAATGCAACAAACTTCACGGTAAAAATTCAATCAAGCCAATAAAATTCACTACGGCAATCTCAGTGAGCAGTGAACTTGTACGGGTCTCACTTATATCTCGATAGAATCAAGATTTCTCCCATGTCTTTCATGGAGCATGACTTGTCTTCGAACACTGCAAGATAGCCATGACATCATTTGAGAAAGATGGAGGTTTCTCCTTCATTCATCACACATATGCTTAATTCCTCACTCTTCAACCACTGTACCCAGGTTGGAAATAACCCATTAGTCTAGCGATTTAGAATTGAAATACGGCGATTGCAAGAAAATAAAATATATCATCAATTCCTTGAAGCTTACTTATGAGAAGTGAGATGTTTAACAGAGCAATCAACATTAACTGACAGGGCATAAGAAATCATCGGCAACAGTCCCGAATTACAAGAATAAATGTTACGATGAATATTCTTTAGCATTGTAAAAAGAACATAAAAAAACTAAATTGAAATTTAATTCTTTCAAATATCCTAAGACAATTGAACGGCTAAAACGCAAGTGGTAGGTAATAGATAAGTAGTCGCTTGAACTTTTGAAGAAATTAACAAGTGTATCTGGAGAAGAATTCGGAATTTAGCAGGGTAGATTGAGTAAAAATGGAGACGTCAGAATTCACATGAAAAAAGATAAATGAATACACAAATCCGATAACTGCAATAATAGAACTGCAATGAGCACATCCGCGATACACAAATCTTCATAATTGGGGTAAAGTGGTGAGAAACAGTTTCCCAGTAGTTCGAGAACGCTATGGTTTATATGTAGCAAATATGTAATTAGCTTATTGTAATTACAATGATTACAGAGCGTTAAATAAAGTATCATGGTTTCATGATCGTTAACATCCGTTTAACTGACAAAAGGACGACATAGAATGAGAATATTATACGGTACAGGGAGAAAGAATATTGTGCTAACACATATTTACGTTTATACTTTCCCGTTTGATTTATCGTCACGAACCAGAAGTTATTTGACAATTTTCTACTGATTCGCCGATCTTCTTCCGTTTGATCTGAAATTTAGCCTGACAATCATCGTCTTAACGCGGTATGCAAGAACTGGTTACAAATAAGGGATTACCGTACATTCCGTACCATTTCTCTAAAAAGGCGGTTGGGACAGATGTAATCTCTTAAATCTGGTATGTTTGGGAGATATAAATAATCCATTGTCGAGCCGCTGGCAGAATATTATTTACACAATCTCGTTGCTCCTCTGAAGATCTTGGAAAAATTTACCAGTGGTACTTATTTACTAGCGTGTATGTGAACGATAGTAAAGGTTTTGGGCAGTTAGGGGAGCATAGGGGACCTATTATAACCATAAAGAGAACTTATTTTTAATACATGACTTCGTCGAATTATTAATTCCAAATATTCCACTAACGACTACGCTAAATGTTCTCATCCAAACTCACTTAAGAAATACCCTTTTAATGCGATAATTTTAATAATTTATTCAAAACTGTTACACAGGAAGGTGGAAGCTAAAACATCTCATCCGGGTCATTTAGTTTTCTTGAAAATATACCGCTCGCCCGAATTTCTACAAGCCACATAATAAGAAAGAAGCCACCTAAGCACCTAATACGAAAGAATTCTGATTTTGATCCGTTTTGTGATTCTTTACGTATTAATTGGGTATAACAATGAAATATAGCCTATGTTTGCAAGGTGGAAAAACGATAAGTCTAAGTAAAGGAAATGACTGAAGAAAAACTGAAGAACAGTGGATGTATACATTGTGTTTCTTTATTTAATGAATAAAGGAAATAACTTCTAAAATAATAGTTATCCAGAATGTAAGACTAGATTTTTTTAATCGGAATGCTAAAATTGTTAGGTATTTCACCTTGGGTTAAATGTATATGGTTTTACTTCTCCCTCAAACAATAACTGCCTCTTGCGCAGAAAGGATTAATGGTACACTCATATCCAAATATTTATGAGGAACAACCCAAATCTTTTCAAAATTCTAATTGACAATCGAGAAGATCCCTTTTGGAATTTAAAATTCCAAGATTTGGCGTCTCACTTTCAACTCGAAAAGACTCATTTGACCAAATAAATTACCAATTACGAAGAATTGAGAGTTTACATTTCTTCTTGTCGAAAACAGAAAATAGTATTAATGAAAATTACTTGTATTATAAATATTATTAATTAATAAAGAATTATTCTTCCATTTTTAGTGAATGCTAGTTTATCCCTTAATCTTATTAAATGCTTAATTAAATAGTTTTCCCTAAGAAAATTTCAAGTATTAAGCGATTCGTAGTGATGATGATTCCCGGTGACTCCCGCTCTTCGCAATCGCCTTTGTGTATCAAAACGTCCTCGGGGCACAGTGATTTCTCAAATAACTCATGGGTACGAGAAAGAAAACGGCGTGGCATCGCTTCGAACTTTGCCAGAGCTAGTACAAACGGCAGCAGCAGCAGGATTGCATTCTGCTCATTTAGCGGGATCATTAATATTAAAAGATCTCCATGGTGGTCTCTCCGAAGGGGCGTGTCCGGATGGGAGGACGCAGGCCGATCAGTGGAAGCCGTTTTAAATCACTCTGTTAGCGGAATATATCACATCGCCATGCAAGCCGGAACGAATGTCAAGTCCCCCCTTCCTCCCTTCTTGCACTAATGATCAACATGAGCCTACTTAGACTCCTTATTTGCACTCCTACGTGTGTCTCTCCCTAGACTCTCTTTTCTCTCTTTTTCCTTGCCATCTCCTTTTATTTCGAGCGCCGCTTTCGGATTCGAAGCATACATAGAGACCACTCGGCTGCAACTTTATGCCCATTTGACGTAAAACCTCTAGATAATCAAGACTGCGTTATCCGCAGAGGTTTGTTAAGTCAAAACACTTAATTTCAGGTCTTGGGGTTCTCCACTTTGTTAAAATTCTGATAGAATCCTGAACGATACTCAGTGAACCAAGAAGCACGAGCAACTTGGCAGACATTCACGCAGCCGGTTAAATTACATTTAGTGAAATTCAGGAGAGTTCATTACTCCAGTAAGTGATCTACTTACATAATGCCAAATATTCACTAGTGCATCACAATATTCACATGTAAATTGCACGTGATCAGGAATTGTATTCCACAGCATCCGACTTCCGCAACAATAATTGACAAAAGTCGCTACTTTTCTGTGGCGTAAACATTAGATTAAATTAGGGACTAAAAACAAAAAATATATATCCAGGCATTTACAAAAAAACGAAGGAGAACGTGAATTGAGAAAACATATTTTGTGATTACTTTTGTGCCATTTGGAAATACAGCATTAGACATAACTTTCTTTTGTTCGGCGTTTCAAGAATTTTTCTACCAGAAAAAGTATTATTCTCTGAATTATGAACGAGACTAGCGGAAAGGATAATTAATAAAAACTAACCGAAAGGAAACCTGGTCTCTGATGGAGACCAGAAAATCAAAATACTAGCAAACCAACGGGTTTGTTTTCAGACACTGGTTTTCTGACCCTTGACAAGTCTATTAATGTTTCTGCTTTTCAGAGTCACCAAAGAGGAATTAAAAAAAGCTGAGCTCGTAACTATTTTAGGAACTATCTCTCTCACAAAGGAATAATGTGATATTGGAAATAATAAATAATGTCCGTGGTAGAAAACAAAAGGCAAAAGAATATGTGAAATTTGTAACTCAGAATCTAGAAGATACAGAAGAGTTTGCTAATCGTGAAACAGATTCAGCGACGATGAAATAGACAGAAGGAAATTCCTTAGTAAATTAGACATAGAAAGAATACGTTCTACGGAAAGAAAAGTTTCCTGCAAGCCGGAGCTACAAGCCTGGAAGTAAATAAATGCTACATTAAAATATTTAGAACGCTACCCTGTATTAATGAGGTATCAATAATGACAGTAATTGAAGAAAGAAGATTATCAGCCTTGAAAATATGGAGAATATTGTGCGAACTGAATAACATTAGGAGGTTGCCGAACGAGTAGGAAAGCAAGAAGTCCAATGTAAACTTTAAAAGCAGATTACGAACATGTAATCGGAAACATTTTAGGACGATGGCAAGATGAAGTCGGACGCCGCTGGAAAAAACACCTAAATGAAGTAAGTGAAACAGAATTTGGTATGTGCCAAATGAAGGTATATATAGGCATCGTGAGATTAGCCGATCGGAGAATAAGGTGAAGGGTTGCGTCAAACGAGTCCTAGTATCAATAGAAAACTGTAGCGCAAGTTAATATTTTCTTTGAACGATTAACGTATTCAATTTTTATTCCCAGTAACAAATAAGGTGCCTAAGTCTGGAACCAAAAGTTCTCCTTTGATTGAATAGTCTGAGATCGGCAAAGAATACCCAGGTTTCGCCAGAAAGCGAACTCGAGTAAGTATCCATGACATTTTACTTAGATAGTGGGAAAATTTGATATCTCAGAGGAGATAAACCTCATACGAACCGATATATTTGAATGATCATCTGCAAAAAGAACGAGTATATTCGATAAGTAATAATTGGGGGGTTATACAGTACTACATATACTACGATCATATATTACATCAATAATTGTCCCACTATATGCTACAATATCCGTGTAAAAGTTTATACTCCCAAGAAATTTCAAGTAAAGAGATTGACCAATTATCAAGTAGGTACGGGTTTAATAATATTCGTAAAATGTTGAACACTCTGAGGAAAACGTCGGTAGTTACCCGAATCCATTTCCATTCCAATGATAGAAATCAGGAGTCCTTAAAATTTTCAGAACGATGTTTTACATGCTGTTATCATCTTCTAACGTGATAAAACAAAATGTGATTCCAAAATAGGAAACGTCTTGGATATGAATAAATTGAATGATATCATTTAAATTCGTTTCTGAACGAGCTCCCCATATAACGATTTTTTTGTTAATACTTAAAATGGCAAGGGAGGTCTATGATTTTTAGGCAAACAGATACAGTAGAGAAGATAAATGAAATATGAAATAGTTATCAGCGAAATTAAGTCTAAATTTTGGCTTATTTCTAGACCAACGGGAAAATCACCGCTCATCATATTAACGTCAGGAGAATTCTGGAAATTAAGGATTTCAGGGAAATATAAAACAATTTGTCGTCAGGTGGGCCATTTCGTGCCACCTTCAAGTTAAGAAATAAATTTCTAGCGGGATCGTCATTTCCTAGTCCTATTGTGTGCTTAACGTATCATGACTGTGAATGAATGAATTACAGTTGATCATATCACAATAAAGTCACGGAAAATTATTTTAGGTAAATATTTGATATTTTAAAAATAAATATGGTCTGTCCTCTTTTAAAATGATACAATCGTTGGATCTCAAATAATTATCACGTTGATATTAATCAGTCATATGTAATCTGTAATAAATGGATCCGGAATTATTTCCTATTAAGAATCGCGTAGGGTTTTCTTATTCGCCCAATTTAATTCCCTTAATAAGCTCATTGCACTTTCTGTCTGCTTTCAAATCGTCTAAGCCCTCATTCTATTTTCCATGTTCTAGGTAATCTCCATGTACCTGACATTTCTCTTTCTATCAGAGCCTTCAACACTCACTACCTCTAATATCAAAATTCGTTAATTTTTCCTGCTTGCTTCGAATTTGCCGAAGCAATCCCCTCATATTTCCCTCTATATTTAAAACGTTTGACGCTGGTTGAGATTAGATTAGAACGAACATTTTTATCTGTATACCCTCCAATGATGGGACCTTCAGGGTCTGACGAAGACATTTTCAGAGCCGGAATAATATCTAAACCGGGTTCCCTTGTCAATCTATTTTCGCGATTATTAAACTTCAACGAGTGAGCGCAAGAAATGGAGGGCATGGGGATCTTTCGGGAACTTATCGTAGCACAGCGCGGAGTGTGTGGGCGGTGGTGACCGGAGTGGCGAATTCCCTCGCTGGGTCGGAAGGGGGGGGGGGCACGCGGTGCCCCTCTGGAATTCGGTTCAGAGAGAGTGACAGATTAAGTCTCAAGAGGCGGCGCGGACGGCGTGGCGGCCTCTTCTTTCTCCCGACACCTCTCGCAACATCCGAGCATCTTCCCTTTTTGGCGATGACTGAAAGAAGAAGCCAGAGCCGAGGAGACGGGCACGGGCTCACCGACCCACCAACGCCCCTGCAATATATCTCTTCCTCCCACTCCTTTTGCAGTGGCCAAATCCCCAACTTCTCCAAATTCCAACGTAAAGAGCAAGTCTGTCCCTATTGTCTCTGCCTGAGAGCGGAGCGAGGGGGTGTCTTCAGCCGTGATTCCATTTGGACACGGCCCATCCCGAAGGAGGACAGAGAGGCCTTCAAAAGATCGGGAAAGGGCCGAGGTCTCTTTTTTTATGGGGATCTCTCATCGTCCTGGATGCGCTATTTTGGGACTCCTTCCATGGGGGGAAAAATGACACAAAAACAGGATCGAAGTTCCCAATGCCCCGACTGAAGATAAGATCTTAATCTCCTGTGCAAGCTATCTGTGTCAAAAACAGTTGGCTTCTCTACATCTAAGGTATTTCGTGCCTATCCACATTCTATGACACCGTTTCGAGACACGCAATAGGACATTACTCGAGAGATCTATTTATTCGATGTTTTAAGGCTTAACTTTGTGGAAATCCATTATCACTGAAGTGAAAATACCAATGTATCATGCCACTCAATTGTATTCGGTACAACTAGTTTGGACGCATCGACGTCATCCTCGGGTACCTTGCTGACGAGGTACCCGAGGATGAAGCCGATGCGTCGAAACTAGTTATACCGAATAAAATTGAGTGGAAAGATACAAGATACATTGGTTGTTTTACTTCAGTGAGATCTATTTATAACCAAGAATGATCCAAGCAAAGAAAATATGTCAAGTTCTGAATATTTCGATGAAGATGCTTAATGCGATTCAACTTATTCTACTTCGAATTTAAATGACGATTTTGTGACGCATATTACTTTCATCATGCTTATCGGATGAATGGAGAACATTTCACCAGGAGATTTTCTCACTAATATCAACCTACTAATTGCATGATAAACCTGAAAAAATATGGGGTGTCTAGTTGTTAATAACTTGGATTATTGGGCACAATATCTATAAATGATGGTTTTTAGGCATGAACTCGCCGTCATGAAATGTCGTACCCTTCTGACAATAAACCACACGAAAATAATTCCAACTCGATGAAAACTAAATACGAGTAGACAGAAATGACATCTCTTCCCACAAAATAATTAGAATTTTAACTCAAACATTATTTTGGACCAATATCATTAATACTGGCCAGCTATCGATGTTGCCCATGAGAAAAGAGAGCAGAACGGCGCTTTTGAACCTTGGTCCGCTGCAAAGTAGCGGCGGAAGGAGGAAGAGGTAGTCGGAGGGTAGTAGGCGCCTCACCCGACGGGGGGAGGCGAGAGAGGCAAATGGGGCGGGGCCCAATCGCCCCTTTGGGCTTTGCCTGGGGGGGGGGGCACTCGCCCTATCGGCCATCGCCTTCGCAGGTGGCCGCGACACGATTGAGTTGAACATAATAAGCGCCGCCAGTTGCAATTATTGGGCAAACGGGTGTAGAGGACTAACCAACGTCACGCTCATCGATATTATGAGCATGATGAGGAAATAGAGTGCTTAAAAGCCTCGACTACATACCACTTTCTTGGCTTCACTACTAGGGGACTTATGCAGCTGCTATGCCTCAATAACAGAATTTGAAAAAAATCCTGAAAAGTATGAATATTCGGTGCTGCCACATTTTCATGGCATGAATGATGCCAATTAAAATATCCTCCTACATCACACCATTATTTACTCGGCCCAGAGACGAAAATAGGCTAATTGCTCTCACAGCATGATTTCTTTTTCGAATAAACAGAGGACATATTAAATAGAAATAACTACTGCATTCGCCAGCGAAATGAGAACCGTTAACCACTGATGATTTGCTCTTTGAGGCCTCATGTCTCATTAGTATTTTGGAATTCTGAAGCTTCTACCGTGAAAGCATTGCTTAACCAAAAATGATCTCATCGTTTTTATATCTATCTGTAAATGCTTCCGCCACACACCCTTGCGGGGTATTATGTGGATGTAGATGTAAATAGATTAAAAATTCAAATAAAATCGATTTTGACACATAGCCAAGACGTAAGTAACGTCAGTAAATGAATTCGTAAAATAAATGCAATGTGAAGCAGTCGCAGGCGAGAAATACTCCGTTTAGACCATTTCAAAGTTTCCATTTCAAACAACTCCTATATATTCTATTTAGAGTGATTCTTCGCTAAAAGAAATACTATGATATCTATTACACTCATTTGAACGACAACCGATTGTTCTCACGGTATGAAATGAGAAAGCGAGTGCATTTTGTTTTATTGGTGACCTCTTATGATGATGGCTCTTGGATCCACTTGTCATTAATACTTCTTTCATCGAGATTTCGGTTCCCTTTCTCTCCCTTATTCCTTCTCGCTAGACTCAGAAGTTGGAAAGTCGGTACAATCATCGAATAGAAGGGAATCAATTCCACGCGGCATGTCTCGGTGCGTACAGAATCGCCATCCGTCTATTCTCGGGATGGAAATCCCAAACGCTCACCCGCGCCTCCCTCCTGGTCCAATTAAACGCGACTTACGTGGAAACCCCAACGAGTGCGTCGTGTGATCGCGTTCGCTCCCGCGACAGCAGGCGTGCGTGGGGAATGCCTCCCTCCCCGCGTGCTTCCCCGCGAGGCCACTCGAGGAATCTTACTAGACTCGGAATATGAGTGTGGGAGTGAGGTCGAGGGAGAAAAGAAGAGAGAGATGACTATAATACTGCCTGTGTCCTCTCGACCCCTGTGTCGTAAGTCCTCGTTTCCCTCCGGGACGAAGTCTTTTCCCAGAAAAATTTATCATCGCGCAGTAACCCCAACCTCATCAAGGCGCCGCTGATGATGATGATGGAGCCGCCGCCGACGCCGCTATGGGGCGCTCGCACCCCCCCCCCAATCAAGCCCTCTTTCTCCTCCCCGCATGCTCCCCAAACGTCTCTCGCTCATACACTCGTCTAGCAAACCGGCTGTCATTTCTCGGACAACATTTTCCTCCTTCGAACCCCTGAAGGCTCGGCGCATATGGGCGTAGCGGACGGTATCTCCAGTTCGTCAGGGCTCGCGCGTTTTCCACCGTCCTTTTAAAAGCTACCGGCACTCTTAACGATTGCCGCCTTGACACCGGAGTTGGGAGGAAAATGAGGTTGAGAAATGAAAGGGAATGGAATTTTGATGCATTTGATGGCTGGCTAAATACAGAGTGCAATGGTTCTATACCGTATAGTATTCATGCGACGCTATCTTTCGCCATAAGTTGTACTCGAATGAATTCGATGGAAAGCTATTCAAAATTCCATTGCCCTTTCTTAGAGTTCGCTTACTAGAGCATTTGACACATGACACCTCCATCACACTCAATAACCAATGCCTTCTTAGAATTGCGGTACAGGTACATGCTATAATGTCGAAAGAATGGAAAGGACTGGAAGCAATCCGGCTAATGGCCTTCACACATTGTTGCCATCAAGTAGTAATTAATGCTTGTCATAGTTTAGCTCTATCATACATGTTGATTTACTTTCCTACAAATTAATAAGCATGCGTAAATTAGGGTATTACCAAGAATTCTTGAGATGCACTGTTCCCTTATTAAGTGTATGGCATTTATCTTATTAAATTCTCTAAATAGTGGTACAAATGGTGGGTATGAGATTCTACAGAAACGAAGGAATTTGAATGAGTGCATCCAGTAAGTGGAATTATATAGGTCATTTTTATTTATTCAATTCAGCTTTGATCTAAATGGAGGTGGTCTCTGAAAACCAAAAAGGTGAGATAATAAAATACCTTTTTCGACTATGATCAACATTACTGTCCAAAAAACTACTTTCTTCGCACTCTCACTGGTCGCATTCTAATCGCAACGAGGCGACCGTCAGATTTTTGTCTATGAAAAGACTCTTCTCGTTTCCCATGAACGACCTAAGAGAAACCATTATCCTGGGCAGGGCTGAAGGCAGTCGTTGAGACTGCCAGTGATGATTAAAAAAATATGCGTCCACTCGGCGGTCATCCCCAGCCAAAAGCGCGACCCTTTCCAATTATCTCATAGACGTAGTTAGTATCTAAACTCCTCCGACACATCACCCCAAAAAACAAACTCATTTCTCTAAAATATGTGACCTCATTCGGTCATTCTCCCTTTAGTTCGTGACTACAGGACTAGAACAAACCAACCCTCTCCATAAACACAAAACACTCAAGGCAGGACTCCCAAGGCTTTTTTTTCTGCTTAGGACACCAAAAAACTGGTGCGTGCGCCTTGGCCATAAAAACACGCGACCACACGCACAACCATGGGTTGCACTAACAGGGGAGAGGGGCACCACTTCTCCCAAGCACCTCTACTGACCTTAGACTGCGCGGCGTAGTCCAGCGCGAGCATGCAGTCGCCGTAGCCGGACTCGGTCTTGATCGCGGCGGCCGCAGCTGCTGCCGAAGGCACAGCGTTTCCGTAAAGCTGGGTGGTCATTGTTTCCCGGCACCACGGGTACATGATTCGGGCTTTCTTGTATATTTGCAGCGATTAATATGGTGTGCGAGGGGGATGGGTGCGGGAAGGTGGTTCTTCTCACGGGGAGTCTTGAGTATCGAACGCTACCGCGCCTTGGGCCAGTTGCTTTGGGCGTCCTCAGGGCAGGGGGGTCCAAAGGGAGGGTTTTGGGGCGTGGGCGGGGGATGTCGCGGCGGTATCTTCCGTTTCGATGACGGAGTCGTTGACACCGGCAACTCCTCGCACCCCCGGACACCGTTGGAGACCCTGGTTCGCCCTGCACCCTCCGCACCGGGGGGGGGGGCCAAAACCCCCCTTTCTTCCTTCCGAGCCCCGCCCCCTCCCACCCTCTACCTACGCCTGAAAACGATACGCATCACGCAGACAAACACCCCAAAAACAGAAAACAATTCCCAGGTTGGCCACACGAATCCGTACGTCGACACTCACTCGTGAGGTGGCGGGGATCGAAAAATAAATTCGACACTCTTCGCGCGTGACAAAAGAAAACCAAGAGGAACAAAAATAAATATAACTGGCAACCAAATCACTTTTGTATGTAATTATGTGTGTGCGTCTACTATTTTTTCTCTCTCTCTCTTGTCTACTCTCGGGGCGGTGGAGGATCCAGGAGTCCCGTCTCCGTTTCGTTCCTTCCGGCACCGGGCAAGGCGAACGGGGAAGATCTCTCTCTCTCTCTTTCCGAGCCGAAAAAGTTTTCGGACGCGGTTCCCTCTGGGAAGTCCTCTTAGCCCGCCTTGCTCAAGGCGGGGAACTTCAAGAACAAGACGGGGAAGAGGCGGCCGCCTCTTCGTCCAAGACAGATCGAGCGCGGCACCGCTCTCTCGCCCTCACGGAAAGGGTGCGGCACAGCGAGGCGGAGGCTTGCGAGCGGAGGTGGCTGCCGTCGTCGATCCACAGGCCCCGCGCGCTCTTCCGCCGTCGTGGTGTTGCGATCACAGCACAGCCAGCGACTCCCTCTTCGCGCCGACTCCGCTACTCCCTCCCCTCCACTCACAAACACACACACTCACCACTCTTTCCATCTCTCTCTCTTTCTTCCTCTTCTCTCTCTCTCACTCCAACCCCCTCCCCCACTTCTCCCCCTACTCCCACATCACACACACGCTCGCCCCCTCCTCGCTCTTTTCCTCCTACGGCACCTCCGTCCTATCTATCCCCCTTCCACCGTCTCTTCCCTTCCCAAAGGGACCTCTCCCCCTCCTATACCCTTTCGTTCGACCCCTCTCCCCCCTAACACACCCAGGCCTTCCCGCCCTCCTCCGACTTCATCTCTCTCCGGCTCTGACTCTCCCGCCGCCGCCTTCGTAGTAGATCGGCTGGCTTCGGCCGCTCTGGTTCTGTGGTCGGTTCTGCCGTTCCTCTCCTCTCTTTTTCCCTCTCGCCCGCCCTACTCCCTCTCCCCCACTCCCCGCACACGCACAAGTCCCTCTCTCCCCACCACCACTGCTCCTGCAAAGCAAGGGGAGGAGATGAGATGATGCTGGGAGGGAAGTGCTTTTTCGAGGGGCAGGAGGTTTGGGATGATTCGTTTGTTTCTGGAGTGGAATAGGGTGCTTTTATATGTGTGATAGTTTAGTGACATGTGAGTAGGAATATATGAAACGGGGGAATGGATACATTTTCATTCGCCTTTCTTGGGATATCGGCTGGGGTAATATGTTTCAAAGCTAGGTTAGAAGGCAATTGAATCGACTCGCTATTTTCATCGTTGTAACTGTTCAGAAATATCACCATTTCATTCTGTATGAGATGTTAGACATTTCTTATTATCACACCGTAAATTAAATGACGAATTTTTATAGTTATTTATACTCTAAAATTTCAAAAATTAATCATCTGTTGGAATTAGTTGTTAAATTTATTTAACCAATGAATTTCGAATTAGTATCGGCATATTCATCTTTCGATTGTTTCAAGTCTTACTTCAAAAATATTTTATAGCGAAAACCCCCAAAAGGATTAGTATTCATTAATATTAGCAACAGTTGTATTTTTATTATTACAAAAACTGAACTTTTGGAGAACACGAATTCCAAAGGTATTTTTATAAAATTTTTAAAGCTGTAATAATGTTTATCTTCCAGTGACTATTTACTATCTTCTTAAAACATCGATGGATAATTATAAAAAAAAAGTAATATTTTAAAATGAAGTAGTTTTCAAAGAGACGGAAAACTGTCAAAACAGAACTTTAAATACAAATTTTCAAATATGCATGTATTAGAAGCTTTTACTTGCGTGTCGCCAAATAAAGACCCAGGAAAATAACTAATTAATTAGTTGGCAGTAAAATTTAGTGCATGCAACGAGATGAAAAATATTTGGTGACGAATGAAATTTCACAGCACAATGCTTTTTTATTGATTATAAAAAACATGGTCTTGATAAAGTTAGTAGACGTGTCCGTCGCGTTATTGGATATATTATTTGGAATAAATATCTCTTTATCCATTTCCACGCGCTTTCATAATTTTTCAAAACCGGTTTTATCATTATCTTTGAAAACGCCTGATGATGACATTTTAACGTTGAACCTAGCTGTATTAAAAAAAATGCGTGGAAATAAATATAAAGTTATTCATTCCTAAAACCGTAGTCTTTCTTAATTTTGTGTTGCGCTAACTAACGAAACAGATTGACGACAAGTGATGATCGAAATTTGGGAAAGAATAAATCTCTCTGAATTCATTTTCTCGCAATAAAATAAAAAAACTCCCAACAACGAACAAATAAAAGTTTCGAGGAATTAAACGCAATTGGGAACATGAAAAGGATACCTCCAAGCTCCGCCGCACGTCATACAAGATAAAATGTTATTTGATACAAGTTCCCCCACTCGATTTTCTGAAACTCGGGTATAATATCAAGTATTTTCGCCTTTAGGACACGTTTACAGCAACCACCAAAATGCTATGCTTACAAGAAAGGGATTAAATTGAAGTTTTACCAAAAAAGCGAAAAACGTCGACTCGTAAACGAACCAGAGAGCTATCTTGTCAAAAGATGATTCTATTCGTGGCATCCTATAAAAACAGTCCCAAATAAAACTACTATCCCTTTGTGGACTACCCTCAGAGCGAGCATAAAGTGAGGGAGAGAGTTTACCATACATATCGTTTGAGGAATAAAACCTGAACCATTAACTGATGTACATTCTCAATGACTGCAAGGTACACTTTCTTAGCGAGAAGTGCATTCGCGTCTCATTTCTCGCAAAAACACGGAGGAAAAGAGTGAGTAGGTTTTGAAAGGTGCAACTGATTTAGTGAATGATAGGAGTAAATAATTAATGAAACTTCACATCAAAAAACAAAAACTAATTCGATGTTTCGTTTAACATTTAAGAAATTTTAAAACCTGCATCGAAAAGAAATATAATAAATAAATCATAAAAATTATGATAAAACTATCAATTAAACTTTCCGCTTTCTTTTATTCGGAAAGGATATTTTCCTTTTCTGCACGTCAAATGATTCGTTCACTAATGGTCAACAAATCATATTTTGCATGCACGTTAGTTTTTTAGTGTTCGTCTATTAAACGGTAGGTTTCCGGTTGAGTTTTGGGAAGGTGTACGTATTTGGGTTACCCATGTAAATAATTCAAAAGCTGCAATGCGCTAGTATAAAAATCTTGCAAGAAACCTATGTTGGAACAATACCTAGAAAGAGTCACACCGGACCGTTCCTTGAGTGAGCGTGGAAATTTCACCCGTTTTAAGGCTTTGTGATGAGTTCCTTCCTCATCCATCAAAACCAAACTCTGGAAGCATCACTGTGCATTCACTTAGAATATCGCAGTAGCCAAATGATGCATAGCAAATTAAACGGCTGGAAAGGTGTCACCCAACGCAAACGACCGATATGGGTGAATTTAATGCCCAATGGAGGAAGTGCAAACCCAGCGCCAAAAATAGCTCCCGCCTGAACCCAGCGATCCTTCGGAACGGAAGTGAAGAGAGAAATGGCAATTGGCTTTGGTGCACGGAGGATTAAGCATTGCGGAAAAAACGCATGAATATGCCGGAAGGGGTGAGCCACGGAAGAGATGCGGAATGGCTTAAGAATGTTACGCGAAAACCCGAGTTAACGCAAATTTCGGAAATGTCCCGGGGAGATTTCAATGTGACGGGGGAACTGGATGGCCGTTGGAAGGCAGCTGGGGAGCGGGGACAGTGGTGTAAGACTTTGGGGGTTTTTGGGGGAGGAGAGTGGATCAACTTTCCTAAAATGTGGAGCGACGCGAATGCCGAGGGGAGCGATGCCTGGGCGAGGGAGCGAGCGTGTTGGGCAGGGTTAAAGGCGAAGGTGTTGAAGCAGGGAGGGTGGGAGCGATACATAGCGTGGAAGGGGGAGGAAAACGCAGTAAAGTTTATGGGAAGGGGGGAATGGATTACAGTTAGCTGGCAAGTGATCGACTCAGATGAGGATTAAGATCTAGTGGGTGAGAGGGAGCATACGCACTTTTGGGGATCCCTAAATCCTTGGATATGACACACCATAATGCTTTATAATAAGTTTGATCATGCGTCACCCAGTAAAATACAGAGGTGTCGAATTGCTGAGATGTTCTCAAAAGTATTCGACCCTCAACCCAATAAGTCAGCACCGAGAAATGGCACTATGCCAGTTATGGGCACGCTTTCAACGCAATTTAATTTGCAATTTGTTCAAAAATGTATATCCTCCGAAACATTTAGCTGAGATTATTTACATTCCGAGTTACCGACAAATAACCTCAGTTGCTGATCTCTGGAAAGATTACGAGCCCTCAAAGAACAATTAACTAAAGAACAAATCGAGTAAGGAATATCCTATTCAAATATTTTCTATTTTTAACAAAATCAGTTTCACGCATTCTTCAGTTTAAAACGGATCAGGAGATAATAAACTACATATTAAATTTTATATGACATTTTCCATATCGAAATTATTTTTTCGTACGCGTAGTCTATCAATTGTAATAACGAAAGAAAATCATTTCCAAACAATCCATTGATATATCCATTGATAAACATATGATCCATTGAATAAAATTGAGTAAAATCCCATTTTAATTATAAAATAAAACAATCAAGTTGGAAATAAATCGTGTGAATGTGATGCACTCTAGTATTTTTATAAAAGAATGGGCAAGTCTGACTTGAGGGCTATTCCGACCCGATCGAAATTCATACTAGGGACTTAGGTTGGCTTTTTACACTTACAGCCGATTATTTCTGTTGTTGGGGGTTGGACAAGGGTCCGTCGGAAGAATTTTGATGAATGTAGGGAGAGAGTACTGAGGAAAAAGGAATCAAGGTTGCACGTACGTGACGTTGTCACAGGCCCTTTAGACTAAGGGACAAGGGAAGGAAGGTTGGAGTTAGTGTCGGGTGTGCGAGTGGCACAGGGTAAAAAGCTTAAGTCATGAAAGCAAGAATTTATAATGCGAGACTAACTCGCTATGGATGGCGTGACAATAGCAAAAGAAGTCACATAGAGAATACTTCAGTGTCAGTACCTTCTGACTCTTTTAGGATGCCAATTGGAGACCCTGGTAAACATTCCATCCATCAAAGTTCAATTAATAGCAATGATGGTAGCTGATTTCCTCCCTTGAATAAGTTCAGTTCCTAGGTTTTGCACTCGGATATAAAGAAGTTCTTAATCTTAAGAAATCTTAGTTATGGCGACGCTACCAATTAAATATAATTTTATGATAATCATTAGTATAGTGTATTTTTAGACTAATATTAAATTTATCCTCAACTAGGACATGACCAATTCTCTCCTATCGCCTCCCTTTACCATGTTCTTGACATGTGCCAGACGTCAGGCATTCTTCCCATTAAAATTAGCTACAGATCAGAAGTCCCTTGGCAAATAGCTGCCACCTACGGGAATAGAACAATCATCCATAAAGTGGTGACGAAGTACACCAGCAACAGAAACAGCCCAATCCAAATGGTAGTGGTTTATCAAAATTTAATTATCACCTCATCATTAAATGACACGGTTTCAGGTGTAACATGGTGGAAATCCTTCATGATGAAAGAAGGCACTTTGCTTTTCCATATGGGATCTTGTTTACTACGGTCTAGGTTTCGTTACAGCGTAACATCTTCAGATCCTGAAAATGTTACGCTTTAACGAAACCTACGTCTTAATAAAAAAAAGTTCTATAAGGAAAAGCAAAGTGTCTTCCTTCATCACCTCATTATTACTTCAAGCCGTAGAAAATAATACAAGTAATGTCATTCTGAAGTCAATCATTAGATACAGGAAGTACTCCCTGTAATACAGAAAATTGAAACGCACAATCCATTGAATTCTTGTTTCCTAAACGCCATCGCAGAAATTTCCGCAATAAACATTTCGTCTCCGAGGAATTCTGAAGATAGTGGCAACCAACCTCGGATTCTCTAGGTAAAATCTAGAGGGACGGCAGCTTGGTTTTCTGCACTGGACATATTTTTGAGAAGAGAGGAAGGATTTCTGGGCAGGAATTGCAAGCAGGGGATGATGGCCGAGGATGACAAAAGGTGGGGGAGAAAATGTGGAAGGCTCCCCGTCTCCCTTGGCGCAGAATGGATAAGTCCACGAGGGGATAGTGAGAGATAGAGAGTAAAGGGAGTGGGAGAGAGGGGAGCAAAAAAGTTAGGGAAGAGAGGGGATAAGGATTGGTAGTTTGGGGCGCGAGCGAGGAATTGGGAGTCGAGAGCAGAAAAGGAAGGACATGGCGGAGAGATGAGACGGCCCAAGGACGAAGGGTGCAATGCACCGGAGGGTGAGTGAGGAAGGTTAGTGGGTTGAGGAGAAATGGCAGGGGAGAAGGAGAACGGAGGGGGTTACTGGTTGCAAAGGGGGTTGGCAGGACCTGGATGGTGTTACTGATTCTAGACCATTCGGTGACCACACACTTACTTCATTCATGAGATGCCCCACCACAAAATACCTACTATGGTTTCTTTCAGATCCATTAAAAACCAATTATGCATATAGTTTGAAATGCTTAGAAAAAGTTTTTTTATTCAGCAGACTAAAATAAAAATTATGAATAACCATTACGATACAGAAAATCAGCATAATCATTTGAATTCTGAAATATATGAACGCAATAATGTTTAATAGAGAAGGCAATCCGATACACTTTAAATTTCTCATCGACTGTAAATTTCTTTACTTGGGTTAACACAAAAAATGTTTGTTACATCGGGGTGAGAAAAATTAGCACCGATACATCTCGGTCGTGTGCAATAAGGAGTAGGATATAACTAGGGTGGCTACAACTTCATTATGTTATGAATTAGAGCATATTAAATATTTCTACCAGAATTTAAACCAAGACTTATACTTTAAATGTACCATTTTCTACGCCCAAATTTGGGTCTGCAGAACGATGTCTCATTGTTCTATACGCACAGCCTCTCATCTTACAAAGGAAGTCTTAGATTTGTATCCAGGATATGAATCGGAAGTGAAATTTTCAGGTGTCGAGTACTAGACAATTGCGCCTTTTAGCACAGTGTATTAAAAACCTCTTGGAGTAAGGGCATAACCAAATTCGCCTCATGACTTTAACTTGACTTTTCGCCAAACGTCATTAAGAACAATCAGAATCGACAGGAGGCTTTTAAATATTTCCTCAAAGTTACACGGCAATTTACGAATCCTGTTAAAACGATGTAAATTGTATCGAAGATACTTTGCATTAACATTTAGTAAATTTAGACCAGTGGAAACAATTCTAACATTTTGTTTTCTGAGGTGCTGTACGATACAAATTGACTAATAGCAAGGAAATAAGGAACTAATCTTTCGCGAGTCGTACTTAAATTCTCACACGGAGAAGGGACTATGGGTTGGCGCTTAAAATCTTCTTTGGTAAGGTCGACTTTGGAGACCACTGCAGACTCCATGCCAATAATTCCAGAAAAAAATGATCCGTACACTGGGACAGTAAATCAATGGCTGATTCCCGGAAAGCCGGCAGGTCTGCACACGGTGCAGGCACCACGGGGAGGAGGTGTGGTCCACTAGACTGAAAGGGCGACAGACGGATGGGGGGAGGAGAGAAGAGAGGCATGGGGAGTCGGAGAGGAATATATATATATATATAGAGAGAGAGAGAGAGAGAGAGAGAGAGAGGAGAGACGTCCCGTTTGCGCCCCCGTTCTTTTTTCCCGCTTGACAAAAAAGAGAAAGAAGAACGAAAAATCGTATTCTTCTTCCTTTTTTTGCCGCTCTTCGGAAAGGACAAACGGCGCTGCAATCTTAAAGGGAGAGATGGTAGGAGGAGGAGGGCACAGCGCATGCATGAACATAATATGAACATACTCCGTGTATGGATGGAAAGAGACCATTTCCACTGTCGAACCTCCCCCTCCCCCCCGCAATGGCCAAAGGAGAGCCCTCGTGACCCGTCTAAAACCTCTGACCTTTCCCTCGTCCCCCTTTCTCCCTCTTCAATTTTTTTTGACGTCGCTCTGTCGGCACCATATTTTGGGCCAGCCTCAACCCTCAAACACCGAACCGCCCGCTAGCTCTCCCGTTTATCGTGTCGCTCACGCGGAAGTGTTTTCTGTCGCGAAGTCGAACGGTGGAAGTTGAGTCAGCGAAGGGGTGGCAGCGGGAGAGGCAGTTGGGCAGCAAGGTAGGCGCCGGTACGCAACCCGCATTGCGGGAAGGAACCACCCTCTCTCACCCCCCCCCCATCGGGGTACCTCGGTAAATCACCATCATATCCCGCGTTTCAAGGACCGTGCCAAAAGTGATAAATGCACGGTCCTTCCTCCCCTTTAAAGACGTTAGAAATCCGTGGATACATTTCACTAAAAAAATACTCCCTCGATCGAGATCAAGCATTAATCTTATTTTCCATAAACTGGTCACGCACAAAGTAAAACCGTTTTAGCAGTGTGCCGGCAGTGCTACAATTATGTACGCGCCATGTCAACCTTAACTTTCAGCAAATAGTTGATTTTATGATAAATGTTGTTTAATTGCACAGATATATAGTATCACCGACCCGATTATTAATATCCATTTCACTTCAAGCCAAGTATCTACCTTTGCCGATTAAAGTTTTTTTTAATTTAGAAGTTATTTAATCATAAAAACAATAATCACTATTTCATGCTAATAAATTCCCCCTCAAATGCTAGTTTTCGCTTTCATGTATATACGGAATTTCAATTTTCTGAAAGGCAACCTTGTACGCTCTCAATCATACAGAATTCAAATAAATAAGTGAGCCTGCGCAATTTAAATCACATTACAGATTAAATCACATATCAATGAATATGAAGAAAGTAAAATTCTTAAAGTACTATTATTCTGAAAGTAAACGGATTCCAGAAGAAGAAAGAGAAAGTTATAAAATGTAACTGGCTCTTAATCCGGTGTACTCATGAAAAATATTGTACAATTAAAGAAATCTGTTCATCGTGACTCTTAAAACTTCTATTTTCCACACAAACTTAACATTAAAACGTAACTAGAAAATGCATGATGATTGTAACTGAGAACCTTTTTATTACATGCATTTGGAAAAGGGTAATAATGGTCGAATCAATTCATGAATGTAATTCTAGTTTAAATCTAAAATCCAAAATGACGAAGTATTTGTTGAGCACAATGCTGTCTACTTAAAATTTATTGCGGCTTACGAAGAATTTTGCCATGGCAACTCTGGAGCCAACATTTTGTCCCCCGGAAATTTTCTTTGCGCTAAATTCAACATATTTTACTCATTTCTACAAGCAATTAAGAAAAGTGGTGAGTGAAAGGATCAGCAAAAATTTTTCGTGTTTCATGTAGGCTTTACGATACGTTAAAAATTGATTAAAAAAACCATGCTGGTAATACTAGCTATTATCGTGACTTAAATTAAATAAATAACTGGAAAATTCTACAAATAAATTTTTGAAATTTGTGTTTTATTTAATAGGTTTTAGACTAATTTCTCCATTGAAAAAAATTCAACCCTCTCTTTCATATTAACAGTAACATAATTTGATGCCTCCGCATTTAAATACAGTGTAGAGGAAAAAATCCTAAAATATTTAGTGCATATAAGAAGCAAAGAATAGATTTTAAACAAGTGGATAGATAACTCGAATGAAAGTTAATGTAGCTGTAAACGGTGGCGCATAATAAAATGACGGTTTTAGCATAATAATACACCTTTTACTGTTTTTATTAACAGATGTTACTCAATATTGTACACACATTCGAGTTTACTTACAGATAAATCGATAATTGCAGCAAATGATGCATTGATGTATCCGTGGCAGAGGTTTTGAATTATTTAAAACTATTTCACTTAACAATGATTGAATTCATCACTTGGGGGAGTCGACAGCATGGGCATACAAACAAATTTCTTAAATTGGACGAAGGATTGTTTTTTTAAATAAGTCGCACCCAATGATTATATAAATGAGCATGAAATGATTATATACGCATTTAAAACATAGAAAATTCATAGCTAAGTTCAAGCGATTCAAATCTGGTAGCGGAGACAAGACAATACATTTCACGACTACAATTACGTACTATTACACTCTACAATATGTACTGTTACCCATATATTTTTCATGTCGACCTCTCTGATTTTTTTCTATACCTCCTCTTATAGCATGGTGTAAAAAAACGTATCCATCGAGTATTTTCCTAGTTTGAGTAAAAGATAAATAACTTCTCCATCACCTGGCAAAAGCGTTTGAAGAATGGTAAAAAATCTTTTCCTCACTTTCAGGGCAACTATTTCGGTTGTTACGGGCGGATAATGGGACTTTTAAAGAGAAAGGCTTCGAAAGTAAATGAAGTCTGAAATCATCTGAGTCTTCCCTGGATTTTCCAGTACAATGGATTTTTAACCGCTTTCCTCCGTTAAAGCACCATGAAGATCTCGCCCTTTTTTCAATTTTACCATTATTTGTGCCGTCAGGAAAAACTACTGAAAAAGGTTTTGATATCGCGTGTTCTCAGGGTAGAGGGGAAGAATCGGAACCGCCTTCGATTTTTAAACGCTTTCTCAGTTTGTATGACGTCGTGCTGTGAACAAAAAAAATGATGCTACCGATTGCCTCTCGGAAGGCAGACTTTCAAATCCATTTCATGACGCACGAATACGCGGTAGAGGTAGGTTACCGAAACTCCCACCATCGACGCGGTGTCCGATTGTGAGTCGAGGACTCAGTTTTTGATTTGATGGAAGCGGTTTCGGGACTAGTCGTGATTTACCGGATTTTACAACAAATTTTTCTACCTTTCTTAGGGGAGTTAATCTGTTATTTTCCCAGAAAATACACTAAACCAATTCGGTGAATGATGATATTTTTTCTCCTAATGGATAGAAACACGGCACAACATAAACATAAAAGTAGGCTATGCACTGGTCCAAAAATCTAAGTCATGGACAATTATCTGAAATGATTTGCGAAAAAACGAGTGTATTGTTTGGAGTTAAAATGCAGTTTTTTATTGACTGGAGAATAGAAGTAGGGGACAAAAAAATTAAAATTCCCCAAATGTCTTTACCCAAAAGGTAAAGAAAATTACGTCAAATGCGTACAATACGGCTGTTTTTTGCATGGCGTACGTTTCGTATTCCGTTATGTATTGGGTCAATAAGATGTAATGGTGTTCGCATGGGAGTCCATAACTTTTTTTTAAAAGTCAGAGTATCCAGTGTAGAAGGAGCCATCAGACCCAGTCACAAAATAGTAAACATGTGAACATCCACGTCTAATGTAGCAAATCTTACGATATTCAAAAACGGGATGACTTTGGGGAAAATATCCATTCGACCTTAATTTGTAAGTTTCATGGGGAAGGAGATTTTTTCAGAGAGAATATTTTCATACCTCAAGAGTGGCCCCACACCTTAATAGGACTTACTCATACCTTCACTCGATTTTTCCGATCATCACCGCTTCGTATCCTCTTGTCTCTTTCGAAGACGAGATCTTTCAGAGCGCTCATGCCGTCACTCTGCTCGCGTCACGACCCGAACGACCCTTTTTTTTTCCCCGATCCCCAACGGAGTCGTGGGGCCTTAACTTATTTCAAGTACATATTTTACCGTGATCATGATCGAGAACCTCGCGTTATGAAAGCAAAAAGACTTCAAAAAAATTTTTTTTCGCCTCACTGAGATGAAGGCTTCATGCGTCCGTCCTTCAAGTTTTTCAGAGCGTCTACCGAGCAGAACAAAAAGGGAGGTGGAACAGAAACCAGAAAACTCGAAAGCCCTTTCTCACGCATTCTTCGGACAGCCGGATGCCGAACCCCGCGATCCTTCGTGAAAATGTATTGCAATGTCGCGAGGGGAGAGTCACGATGGTAGGAGGGTCCACCGTAGTAGCTACCAGGGTAGGTAATCGATTGGGAAGGGAGCGAAATATAAAACGCGGGGTGGGGAGGGTTTTGTGATCAGATGCCTACATCCTTCTTAACGTTTCCTTCAGAAACATTTTAGACTGTTGATGTTTAACGCGAACCAGTCCGGAAATCAATTCGACGGCAGTTTATATATAGGCCATATGAAATTTGGAAATTGAGAAAACACACTACATCTTTTTACTAATAAAACTAAACTTCATCAATATACTACCACTTCATAGTACGCATTATTCTACGGAATTGATAAGTTTTTATCTCCTTTTTTAGGACGAAGTCACAGGTACCATAAGAATGTAGAACCTGAACTACGAGATTTTTTCCTAATAAATTAGGAAAACAATCATAAAACTGGCTATACATTTGGCCACAAAATCTCGAGAGCCCATCTGACATTATTTTGCGCAAAAGGAATACATTGCAAGATAAATACAATAGACGAAATATTTGTAGTTTTCATTGATTTCGGAGAATTAAAGAACGGAGCAAAAAACTTCTCTTTTTCCCGACGTCATAAAAAAACCATTATTCAAAACCGTTAAAAAAATTCTGCGTGGCAAAACTAATATTTAGGAAAAAATATTTCAAGTCATCGTAATTAGCCGCTATATTATTTTAAACATGATCTAATCTAACGAGCATAAAAACGCTGAGTGACCGTAAACAATTGAGTCAGTAAAAAAAACACTGCCCTGAGGAAGTGAGGTTAGGGTTACCCAAACGAATTTAACAATTAATATAACATCCCAATATTTTAGAGGGATCCATCATAAAAAAATGACTTTAGGTGTACGAATATCTGTATTTGAATCCTGGCTGCATGTCATTATGACTTCTGCTCATTTAAGTTTTATTTCCGGGAAAATTGATTCGAGAAACCAGATGTAAAAATGTTTTTGGTATTGTAAAAAACGAAGGATTTATTAAAGCATGATGCCTCCCTATCATACCAACTCTTTTCGACGTCAAAAGGG
>CM073773.1:77067266-77149214 GCA_037158775.1 Hetaerina titia | reverse complement strand
TATATATTTACATATAAATTTTAACATATTTCGCTTGTTGTTAATGGAGGCTGATTTTTATTTTAAATTATTATTCTTCAAAGTTGGCACCCTAAATATTCACACATACGTTGATAAATCAACGAAATCTTTAAAGGCGATAATTTGGAAGAATGTCAAGAATTCAAAATCGTATGTTTTCGCGTGATTATTGAGTAAAATCGCTTTTTTTCCCATAAAAAATAATTAGCAACATTTTTTCATAAAACTAGGAGACATAGCGTGCCAAAATAACTTCAATAGAAGCTTCAAAATCAAAATCTTGGATACCCCGTCGGAGATTAAATCCAGAAATGTCAAAATGTAGTTATGTAAATTGAATTTTGGAAAATTTTGAATAAATGAACTCGTTTAAAATGTTGATTACTTCTGTGTTATCCCACTTAGGCCATTAGGAACACTATTTAATCAAAAATATCAATTACACCATCAAAATGCAAAACATCAATTAAATTTCGTTAGGTTATTTATTTATTATCATTTTATAAGTTCGCATTTGCACAATTTCTATACCATACGAGGAAAATTTATTCAAATTCCAGACACCATTTACTGGCTTCGAGTGTTTAGGAAAACAAGTGCCAGAAGTATCTGCTCAATACTAATTCATGTTAACTTCTTTTTGATTTTCACACATCAAAATTGATTTTACGAATTGAATTCAATTGTGAAAATAGGTATTATCTAGATATAGATTTTTTATCTTGCATTCCTTTTCAAATGTCCTCAAATAATGCGTACAATTAACTTTGGCTCAAATTTTTGTTAATTTTCCCTAAGGTAGGCTGGCACATATGATTGAGGAAATGATTCTAAAGCTAAATGCGCGAAAAATTGGTTGATTTTAATTCACAACTGAAAAATAAGCGCCATTAGTGAAGTTAACTTCAGATTTTGAAGATCACATTTGTTGAAAATACTTTTTCCAAAGGAAATCAACTTATCAACCTACTGAAGACATCAAGACCTACCTAAAGTGAAATGGCAGTTACTTAAATTCATATGACATCAACAAGGAAAGAAACTAATTAAGGTTAGTTTTATAAAAGAATGGTTACTCAATATTGATTTCACCGAGGTCGCGGCGACATGAGACTAAATCCATTCTCTGATTTTAAACATAATCTAGAATAACTAATATTTAACAGGTGAGTAAATTGTTGGGAACATGATGATTATGATCCAAAACTTAAAAATGAATGGGGAAGAAGCAACTACCATAAGTTAAAATTTTTAGGAGAGGGCAACAATGACTAAAGGTCATTGGTCAGTCCCTGGCAGCTTAAGTATATCTATGCACTCAATAGAAAAAAAATAAACTACTTCTGGATGATGAGCTCAGCGGAGAATGCAAATTGTTGGAAAAAGTATAAATTAACAGAAAAGCCAAAAAAACAGTCTGTTGTGAATGGGTCTTGTGGAACTGTCAAAATCAAAACAAATGTTTCTTTTATTTGCATAAAAACCTTTGCACATTCCACGAAAAATAAAATCAGAATCTTTCAATTTCAACTTGATTTTTAAACGATTCCTTTGATTGATTTTGGGTATGTTCATTACGTTGTAGAGTAGATTGTGACCAAAGGAATTTTCTCATTGATTAAATTTCCTTACTACTCAAGGAAATAGGTAAGGCATTGGAGAGCAGGGTGATTCTACGATTTAACACCTTAAAGGAATCATGTTCCTTGCTCACCATTTCCATTTTAGTCCACTGCTATATTGGAATCACTTTTTGCTCAGGTATTGAAACTTGCGGACGAGAAGTTATGAGGAAACAAAAAATTGAATAGTGTTAATCATCGAACTATCTCTCCGTGTGGTTGAAGTTGATAATGGGATGGGACGAGAGGAGGCGCTCGGGACCGGGAGGGTCTCCTCGTGCCACGGGGTTGAAAGGACTATCGACCGCGGCGGCAGCTTAAGGTGGAAGCAAAAATAATAAAAACGAAAGAGCAGCAAGAGAAAATTCTCTTTTTTTCCAGAATCGCAACCGTTTATTGACATTCTTGACGGACGATTTCGTTCGCGGTTGATCAGCCAACCTTGCGAATCTTATTCCAAGGTAGGAATTTGATTCATGCCGAGGTGAAGAATGTGGTACTTGGAGGCCAGACAGAGCGGAGTGAGAGAGAGAGAGAGAGAGAGGGGGGGGGGAGGGTGTACAGAAAGGAAGGGATAGGGGAAGATAATGATGAACATGGTGAAGGAGACCGAAAATCTCCGAACAAAAGAAAAACATAAGGTAACTAACGACGTCGTTTGTGGACGAGGTTCTATGAGTGGTAGAGAAGTGCGATCTGGTATTTCACGTGTACTGTAAAACTTAGGATCAGGAGAAGTTGGACGTGCGTGTGACGTGAATTGGCCGGTCGTTCAAGGATATCAGGAGAGGGAAGAGAGCGAAAAAAGGGAGTTTTAGGAGAGGAAGAAATGAGATATCGATGAGCAATGAAAAGGAAAAGAATTCACGTTTGCTGGTGCATCATAGATAAGTGAAGAGTCTATACTATATATATCCAATTATAGCACCGAACTCATGCAGTCCATGTCCACCTTTCCGGGCAATGTAAAATTCCCTTTATTATTACCCCCGTGATGACGGTTAATTCACTGTTTCAGATGTTCACGGTGCACTGAATGTTCCTTCATTTCCTAGGATAAACCCTGAGAAATAGCCATTAATAGATACCTAGATAAATATAGTATGATACGATGGTACAATGCATTTTATTAGAATCTCTCAAAAAGTTATCATCAGTAAATTTGCTTTAAAATGTTCAGGTTTCGAAAATTCTTATTGTTCACGAACAATGAAGAAGCGCATTAGAGGAATCATGATCAGATATACTATATTTTTTAATGTTATTACATCCATTTCATTATATAAACATCACCCCTCCTTTGGATTTCTTGTGCCGAAGCAATAATGTGATGCTCTATAGTTACTTACGCAAATTTCATGCTACAATTTGACGACCGTTTCAATATCAGGGATAAACCTATCATACGTTCTACCCTTTAAATCGTCTTCCTTCAAGGAAGAAGGCGGAGAGCAAGGGTAACGCAAGAGAACACAAAAGAACCCATTTTTTGTTCTTCTAGAAAAAAAAATATTAAAAAACTTCAACCATTCTTTTCCTTTAAAGAAGCCATAGAGACACTTAAGAAAAGCATATTTTGAACATAATATAAACGATTTTATAATACGAAAACATCCCCATTTAAGGGACACCCTGGTCGCAGAACGATGCCTTGGAGCATCCGCCAAGAGAAGGGGAGAGATGAGGGAGCGGTGCAAAAAATCAAACGACACAAAGCCGTTGGACCAATGTACGGAGTAGGAGAAAATGGAGGAGACGAAGAGGGGTGGAGGCGTAAGGGAAAGGAGAAAGGGAGGCAAAATGGGAGAGGAAGCGAGCAGGGGAGAAATAGGAAGAGAAGCAGGCTTGTTTGCGGGAAGGTCGAAGTAGGTTTTTCGAATGAGAGAGGGGGGAAGGGAAAGAGGACGAGGTTTGTTGTGGGAGGCTGGAAATAGACGCGGAATTCTCTCCCTCGCACTCAGGCTGCAGCAAAAACCATCCGCATTATGAGCGAGTCCTACGAAAGCGCAATGGGGAACGGTTTGGGGAAGCGGCGGGGTCGGACCGGAGGGACAAAGGAGGATAAAAAAGCGGGAGCAGAGGAATATAATAAGGGAAGGAGACACTGGAGGAGGAAATGGAAGGGAAAGGAAGAACAGCGGCGAGGAAGCGGAAGAGGACGAGCGGAAGAGCCGCCTTTCCATGAGCGAGAGGGTGGGAAAAAAATGGATGAGGAAGGGTGAATTCTTCCGCTCGCAGGGTTATTTTTGCCGACATAGAAGGCCTCCCATTTTCAAGACCTCAGCCGAAAAAAATCAATCCTTCCGCGACAATGCAGTTATTACTCCGGAATTCTGTATCTTACTATTTCCTCTCTTTCGCATCCAGACATTTCTCCAGTTCCGCTCGCTAAAAACCAATTAGATTAAACACCCGAACGAAAAAAACGATGAATGACCTCGCAAGTAATGAGATTTTTAGAACCATTTTGGCGTAAAAACTGGGTTGCTGTGGGATTTAAATGCTTAAACAACGAGGAGAGACATTATGAAGCAATGGTGAAATGGGTGCTTGACCGAAGGCATAATTTAAAATTTTAAAATCTATTAATGGTCCCTTCAATATCTACTAGAATAAAATTGTTCCGTCTAAAATTTAAAACATATATTAATTTTTTTAATGTAGGAATATTTCAGTATGTAGGTTCGCTTTACGAGTTTCATGTTGACTCTTCTCACCGTATGTTGAATACCTTGAAACAGGACATAAAAAGAACCTAAATATAAACCACTAATATAATTACTCGAACATCAATTCTGATGAGACCCAGACTTTTAACTTCAAAAGTCGTTCGTTTTCAGGACTCAGAATGGACTCGGGTGAAAACCAGGATAACGCCCGTTGGAAAAGACATACGCGATGTATCAGAAATACAGAATTGAAAAATCACCAGTGACGTCCAGGAAAGATGTTAAAAATATATTTCATTAAAAGATACATTATCACATCGAGTGTCAGGGGAAAGGTTTCGGGAAAATGCACCTAAGCGAAATTTCTTATTAAAATACTTATTTCCGCAAATATGGCACAGTTAAAATTTAATAAATAATGTTAAATAGAGTACTCCAATCATGTTGATGGGACTAGACTATATAGGGCAAGTTGGGATGAGTACTACAGAGGCCTAGCAGTGATTACACGACACTTAGGAGAGTTTGGAAATATCTGAATTTAAATCATACGTGGTAATTAACATTACCTTTTAAAAGTATGTAATTTAGTATTACCTTTGAAATTAGAGGTAAAAGAAAAAGGAGATATTCAAAATAACGAAAAGTCCATCAAACAGCACAGCAGTCGATCCAGAAGATAGTTTGTCCAGACCGAATAAATAAAAACTATAGTCAGTGAAAAATCATGTTTGTTTGCAATGAATAATTTTTAAAAGTAAACAATATTTTCTGATGGGAGCACAATTCCAAAAGTAAACAATAATAACAAAGTAGACCAAATGAAAAACTACCGCCTCTTTATCGACTGCAACCCGTACCATTTAAATACCATTCTTAACACAGGAAATGACACTCCGTTAGCTTTCCTTAAAATTTACATTTTTCTAATAAATTTAGCAGTCTTGAATCAATAGAAATTGTCATCATTAAATCACCCCAGTTTGGTTTTTCTGCTTTTAACAGTTAGAAGGTTAATGACTTTTTAATGCACATACACTATGAGGCATAAGAGAGCGAGAGAACTAAATACAACCATTAAAAAATGATCTGGTAACTATTGGGAAAAATAATTTATTTTTGCCATATTTCTAACTTAGTAAATTGTCCTATTTTTATTTCCACTTTCGCAGAATTAGATAATAAATGGGCTTTAATGCTCAAGAATCATCAAATCCGTTTTACTCATCCCAACCTTCGTGTATTTTAAGAATCACATTAGAAATAATCTTTAAGTGCCAAATCAATGCATAATAGCTTAAGGTTGCTATTTATCAAAATGCATATTAATGTCCAAGCAAATATAAAAAACTTTTAAAATGATGTTTAAGATTTTTACACTACAGACAGCATAAGGTTTCTACACCAAAGGCGTCAGTCGTCTTTTAATGACCCCACGGGCTACTAAAGATGGTTTTATATGAAAGTCTATTTAGACTGGTATCTGCAGTATCTTTATGGCCAAATTGGATATATTCTCTTTGTGAAATGAAAATTCAGCGCCATTTTGTGCTTATGGTGATACTGTGGAAGTGAGAAAAAATATATATTTGGCAAAAAGGTTATTATTTTAGTGCCTTCTAATGTTTTCTTACAAAAAAAGATCTCAAGAGTGGCTTTTAGAAACTCTCCTTGACGCATTTTTTGAAAGAGCTTTTTGCAAAACTAGAATAAGTTGGGCATTGGGTACAATGTTAGTTTATTGAAGTGTGGAAAATCTTACACGGTTTTGTCATAACGATGGCGGATACAAGTACCGGAGAGGTTGAAATGAAAAACAAATTGAAAAATTTGTCGTATGAATTTGGGGAAATAGTGTATTAATAGAAAGCATGACGGAATGATTACATGGTATTATTTTCTTTAAGATAAAATAATTTTCTCGCAATATTAATTATAATGTATCATTGCAAAAGTGCGCTGATTGCAAGATGAAAGGGAAATAACAGTCCTCAAAAACGTGATAAGGATTGAAATTACTTAGAAAGAGCTCGGAAGCATTGAAACGCACTATACAAGGGAGAATATTTTACCCATGAAGAAAGAAAGAAATCAGCCACTAGGTTTCAACGGAAATACCGACACGCGTAGAAGTTCCCTGACAGGTTTGATGAATTTCCTCGGGATGGAATGTGTGCATTTTAAGTGTTTCAGTGTGCGTCAATTGGACGTCTTGGGTTCGATACCTATGCACCTACAGCTATACCTACCTGTATTAATCTGAGCAACACAAAATTCAACATCTATATATTTTATAAATTTTAAAGTAAGAATGATAAAATTTTGACCACGATTTACGAACTTAAAATACTCGTAGCTCAAATGTTAGTAATTTTCACAAGACCATGAATTTTCCGTAACAATTTCACACTTCAAAATAAAATTATATATATTTTTTTAGATAAATTATTGGAAGAAAATTTTTCCTAAACCCCTTTTTTAAGAAATATGTATTCACATCATGTAGTTCAACTAACCAATTCTACTTTAACCTAAGATTAATTTATAGTAGATTGTTGCTAAGCATTTATCTTCTTCATTCAAGGGATTGCATCATAGTCGACCTCTTCCGAAACCAAACTCTTCGTAGATTATTTTCAAAGGAATAGGTACGCATCTTAAATAAAGCACACATGATATACTCGTACATCCGAATGAAGCATGGTAAAATGAAACCTATAGTAATATACTATTGGCAGAAGGACGGACCGTGTTTAATTACCTCTTGCTTAAATGTAGCGGTTACATTTTTACTTTACAATTGAAAAAAGGCCAGAAGACGAATTTAGAGTACACAAATACTACAAAAACCTTCAATTATTTTAGACGGGACGCTTTTATGGAGCACAACTGAAAAATGATGCATGTATTCACCTAAAAAATCAATTATGTGCTTTCAAAGTCAATATTATTAATCTATCATTACCCAGCGTTTGAATTGCTGATTAAAAGAAATATTTCCGCAAATTAAGTCGTATGACAAAGTTATCCTATCTTTAAATTTACAATTGATTAATTTTTTTTAACAGACACAGACGACATGACAATGGATGGAAGAGAAAATTTGATCCTAAAATATCACTTCGCACAACTTTATTCGGTATTCTATTAAGATAACAAAGAAATAACGATAAGAATTAAATTACTTATGACTGTGGCTCCAGAAAAGTTTTCGTAAAAATTATAATTCGAATGAGCAATTGAAAAAAACCTTTCATTAAAAATACACAACGCTCAAATAAAAATAAAAAAAATACAACAGCATGATTTTCCATTTTCGAATATCGCTCAAAATAGCTATCAATAATTTCACACTTGTAATTGGAAACGATTTATGTAATTAATTAATTACAAATTATTTCACAGATACATTTATTTAAACTTTTTATATCGAATGAATGTTGACTTAATAACACATGAAAAATATGTAGCATTTGAAAAAAATTTACGAACGAAAAATCATAGGAAAGATTGCTCTGTTTAGCAACCAGGAAATGTCATGTCTGGAAGTAAAAAAAAAATATTCTACATATATTTTAAAGAGGAAATTTAGACAAGGGTATTCATGTATTTTTCCAGATATTATTATGGAAAGAGATAATTTTGGGGGGTAAATTACGAAGGCCATTAGTCGGGACTCTGCGGTCCTTGTGGCATTATATTTCCGTGACGAGTATTAGGTAAAATATGATGTCGATTCCTTACGCCAGTCACTATTGAGTAATATTGGGATTATATGTGTCAATTGATAATCTCAAGTGTTAACCCCTTGGCTGACTGGAAAACGACAGCTCGATCATCCGTAATCGGGTAGTGGTCTAACACCCTCCGCAATACCTAATGGGGTATTGTGTAGATGTCGATGTAAAAACCTAAACGATGTATATAATTCTGTAGCGACTTTCATTCCCATCTCTTGTTCTTCCATTGCCTCCTTAACCACCTCCTCCACATATTCCATTTACTGTACTGGTGATAATCCCTCATCCTAACACTGCCCATTCTGACTCTCCATCGCCATTCGCACATAAGCAGGCTGAGATATATACAGGTAGCGGATACCTCCAATCTACGCCAATTTTCTGCAATCTATTCATCAGTTCAACCTACTCCACTCTAGCATACATCTTCTTGAAATCTACGACACAGACATATGCCATACATTATTTTTGAAATTTCGTTACAATTAGGCAAATGCCATGAATGACATGAAGTGGAACCGTTCCAGTGACACACCCTTATAATGCATAAGGAGAACATACATGAGACAAAATGCATTTAAAAATAATGGAATTTAAGATTCTCGTATTTCCCAACCGTACCAGTACCATCACATATGATCCAGGTTTACACCATACAAGGCAACGTACCTTCCAACATCACACTCCATCCAAAAACACACACTTTTTAACAACATACCCCTTCCAAAAAAAAGCGGTGTCATCACGCGCCGTGATGACACCGCACACTTTTGCAATCCAACTGCTCAGGCCATCCACATCACGTGCAAAAAATATTTTCAATAAATAATAATATAAGTATCATCGACAAATAAAGCTTATTACCTTTATTATTATTATATTAATATTAATTATAATTATTAATATAAATATTCATAAATAACGGAATGTATGTAATTAACTGTAATGTTGATGCAAAATTCTGGACTAACTGCTAATGGACTAAATTATACATTCCAAATAGACGGAGGAAAAACCAAAAGTAACAGAATAAATGCTAGGCTAGGCTGACGTAAAAGTTTGTCCTGACTTCATAAATATATTTCGATCAAAGAAGATTAACACCAATTATTAGAAACTATTTTCCATCAATTGATTCACCGAGAAAATGGCTTAGACATTTGTCGAATATTCTATGAAGAAACACGTAACTAGAAAAATTGAAGCATGTTTTTCAAAACACGGTTTATGCATACAATGGTCATAGGGGAAAAAACTTTCAAGGTTCCGTAAAACTTTGAACAATCACGTTTACTAGCCCATTCAGTTTGAAATAGAAGTAAAACCTGTATTACCAGGAATTTTCAGACAATATAAAATTAGAAGTTTAGTTATGGTGCTAAAACTAACATCATATTTAAAATATCTTTCCAAGAAAAATGAATAAAATATCCTTCAAGGAAAATAAAACTGTAATAATTCCTGCTACCAAAACATCATCACAGCCAGAATCTAATCGGAATAAAGTGAACTTTCGCAAGTAGAAGTTACCTGCGTTTAGCTAACGGGAGTAGCTTGGACGAAACGTTTGTTTTACCGATTTAATAAATAATAATCGTATTATTTAATACAAGCAGCAATCATTAAGAAAACGATAGTCAATAAGTAAGATCCTAGAAGTTTTGAATATTTTTGAAGACTGGAATAACTCCTCAGACCAAAATTTCCTAAGACGATGACAGGAAATGGTAGATGGTGCCGGATTTCACGGTGAATAAGTAAGGCTTACGTATCATGACATCTTACAGCGAAAAATGACACGAATGTGTCCGAAAAGGTTGGAAAAAGTAAAAGAACAAATTGAACTCGAAACGACCGCGGCAGGGAGCGCGGAAAAAAACGCGTGCAAGGGAGGCGAAAAACAGATGAGCGCCATTAATGACAACAAACAGAGCATGTAGCCGAGAAGCATTTAGCCGATCGATACAATTTTTTTTCTTCATCTCCTTCCAGGGCTTCTCGAATCTCATCCCACCGAACCCTCTCTTTCCCTCGCCAGATCCCCGGAAGGCCGTTTTTAAAATCGCATCGCGAAAAGGCGTGGGTGGAAAGGGTCCATGTATTCATTCATCGACGACATAAGAACGCTAAGGTACACGAAACATAAAAGCTGTTTATTTTTTCTGCCACCGATGCACTTTTTTCCCTCGAACCTTTCCACTCACCCATTCTCCAGACCATCTCCCAGAACCATGAAAGTCCTTTTAAGAACGACATTGAACGGCTATTCTTTGGAGGCTAACACTTTGGAGGAGCCGAGATATGGAGAGTCAGTTTGGGGCTAGGTAGCATGACGGGCTGACGGTAGAAAATGGACACCAGGTCATCGTGGATGGATACAGTAGGCCTTTGTGGAGGAAATGCATTAAATGAGGTCTGGTTACGTGGAGACCGAAGCCATCTCGATGTTTTAGATAGCCATGTCCAAACACAACACAAATTATCCGAAATATTTACGCACATTTTTATCACGTTGATAGGGATGCAATGCTTGGTATCTCAATAGTGGATTAATTGAGCAAATTGGTATAAAATTACATTTCCACTGGTTTTTATTTATAGTTGTTATTTTTGGAAGGGTTATATTCATAAATATGCAACATAGCCGCTTTGCTAGTTTTTGATTATAGAGACTATTTCTAATGTTTGTAATGAATATATTGTAACTGGTCTGAACTCGGTTTATTTAGACAGTCTAACTTTATTAAATATTAAGTACAATTAATTCACGTCTAAAACTTTGTATGGTTCATGGTGTAAAATATTAGCCGGCATATTATGATCAGTGGCATTTAAAGGGGCAAAATAATGTTTTTTATTGCCAAAACGAAAACCTACGAAGTTCGGTTGGTTGAAATATGATTTGCTCAAGACAGTAATGTCTCAAAAAGTAAATGCACTCTACTTCTTCCATGAAGCCTGTTGAAATCATTTCTTCAACATTTTGGGAATAATATTAATCCCTCATTGAATGACGTGATTTACAACCATTTTTCTTAAGAATACTCTCTGGAACTACTCTAAATTAATATGAAGTAGAAATAATTGCCAGAGACTTGAATCCCTTACAGATGTTTGAGGAATGCTTCAGGAACGTTTGTACAATTACGCGCCAATGATAACGGACGAAATATCAAGTCGGGATAAATGAGAAAGCTGCAAGAAAAAATAACGAGGGAATGGAAAGAAGAATTATTACCGCGGAAGAGATGGGAGTTTTGAGAAATGAATCCCATCGTCAATGCGGTAAAATGAAAAACACAAAGTGGGTGGACATATAAACTACTGGAATGAGCGTTGCGTAACTATCATTAACGACGGTCCACGCAAGAAGAGCAGGAATGAGAACGAGGTGGTGGATATTTCAGGTCTCCATTTGAGAACAAGATAAATTCAGGGGTGAAAAAAATCGCAAATTTTAGAGAACGCCCTGAACTTATCGAATAAGATTCATGCCCCAGTAACTATTTCCAGTTCAAACGTTTTGTTGCTGGGTCAAATTCAAAGCGGTAAAATTATCTAGAATATTTATTTCGTAGAAATCACAAGGTATAAATGCACCACTGCACTTAAAAATTGCATTTAAACTTAAATAAACATCAGCCAAATCTTGGTTTCATCATTATACTCTAGAATAACTATTTGAAATCAAAGTTCCCTATCTACTACTCAATAATATACCCCAAAAACTTATTTTGTTCACAAACCTTTTTGCTGACAATGGGCTGATATGTATATAAAGGGGCACGGGAGCCAAAGTGCTATTTTGATCCGGTGATGGCAAAATAATTCTCTTTACGACCCTAAGAATATGTTTTCCCCTTTAAAATTAGTCTTTGCATTGCTTTTATAAATGATGAGACGGAGTACAGTTACGAGATCGAATGGAATAGTTGCGGAGGGGAGGAAAAAGAAGATACGAAAAAGAGAAGGGATTTGCGGGAGGCGTTTAAATAGCAGTGAGCACTTGGAGAAACGGGGGCAGACGAGGAAGAGATTAAGAAAGAAGAGGTGATGGAGGCAACAAGAGGAAGAGGATGACCGTAGAGGACGGGGAAAATCGTTCGGCACGATCCCTTCATCGAGAAACGTATCCAATCGGAATTCTCCGCTACCCGGAGCCTTTTCCCGATGTCCCCTTTTTCTTCCACGTCGCGCCACCCACCCGCCTCTGGAGACTCCTCCCGAATCTCTCAACCTCCGATCGCTCTCTCTCTCTCTCTCCCACCCCCAACAGCGACTACCTCCTCCTCACCCTCGCCCCATACTCCCTTACCCCCGATATGCCGGCTGAATTCGGGCATAACCAACCCCCCCCCCAAAAAACTCATTTCTCATCCGTTTCCTCTCTTCATTCCTCTTTTTTTCCCTTCGCGCCTCAGCCGAAATCTCCTCTCTCTCCTCACCACTCGGATGCTGAGGCACCCATCCTCCCAACCCCCGCCTTTTCCTCCTCCTCGAAAATCATGGTAACCACTGATTACACTCAATATACCTTGAAATGATGTTTAATCGCTACATGATTGTTCACCAGAGTATGTTGGAATGTATGGTGCAGAGGTTCTACCGTTAAAAGAGCTATAACATCGTGCACCTTAAAGCCAAGAGAAACGCGATGAAGTCGACACTAGTTTCGCGAACCACACCGATGGATACCGAAAAATCAATTCCACATCCCGCTGTAAGAAGACATCATTTTGAACAAATATTTAAGAAATAAACTTAAATTTGATTTTGCACTAAATTATATAGGTCTAGATGCAGTCGAAAGATATAGTTTTCCCAAAAAATCAAATATAGTGCATGAAACAATTATAAAAATTATACGTAATTTGTACTTCATTCACTTGTATTCAACTAAGTCAGAAAAGATTTCCAATGGAACAACTCAAGCTATGCATAAAATGGAACTAAATCAAGTGCTGTACGATTAATTAGTGTCGTTATTGTATTTAGCCGCTCATGCGTATTTCGCCCTCATTCAACTAAGGCTTAAAAATTAACTACCCTAGCGGCGGTGAAAAAGGTGTAAACGAATAATTACTTACACTTTAAATGATTTTTTCGGAATTAATTTTTTTTAAGTATGAAGCCTCATGCATTGCAAGGTGAAATGGATAAGCGACGCAAATGGTTAGTTTGTAAGTTCGATTTCCCTGCATATTCAGCCTCATGAACGACTTCAGGCTCATATGAAATAGAGGTCTTTAACGCAGTCGAACTTTGCTTAAGAGTTTTATTAAATGGAAGAGGGACAGACTACTAATTGGTTGCAGAATAGATAAAACTTTACATAAAGGTAGGTGTTTGCAGTGATAGATAAACATCAATTTGACTTTGTTACTACTGCCAAAAGAAGTAAGTTTTCAAACCAAAATTCAACCTATTTGTTTTAGTATAGTGCTGTTGATTTTCCCTCGAAAAAACGCGAGAAGTCGTGGGTACTTCAATTTCTAACTCCTGAGCATTTATATCCGTTCCGCCATAGAAATTATAAAAAAGTTACTCGTATTGTTCTTGTGTTATCAGGTCCGACTAATCGATAATCTTCACATGACATTTGCTAATATCTCCTGTAAATTAGCTTTTTTGGTTAGCTTTACGCGTATTTCATATATTACACAGAATATTAGCCGGATGCATATTCTATAAGCAAAGACGAAATAATACAAAGGTGGTGGATGGTTGCAAATCACAACTTCATGACCTCATTTATTCTTTCCCTTTTTGCCTGAGTTGAACAGCTTTTGCTTTCAAAGTTGTCTAAGTTACAACATGCGTATATTTTCAATAAAACCATAAACACAGAAATCAACCCGAAGGTCGGTTTAGTAGGTGAAGGTAGAGCTCACCCATGTACTAGGCCCGACGGCGTGTGAATATTCACACATCAGGGTAGGGGGGCCAGTTCCTTTCCCTGTGCCGGTTATGGTTTACCAGGAAAATCTGGTACCCGAAAAATCAATTAGTTTGGGTGGAGCTGTAGGTGCCCAAAGTCGAATCGAACCCGGGACCCTCCGGTCAGTAGTCCAACGCTCTACCCACTAGACCACCGCGACCCGAATATTTTCAATAAGTTTTAAAAATAAATGGTGTGACCCTGCGTTTGCGAGGGCCTATCCAGCCTTGTTAATCCCTAATATGAAATATTTTAAACGCGTTTTCACCATTTTCTCTATAAAATCATGAAATTTGCGGATGAGAGTAGCAGTGTTTCAAGCAGTTTCTTAGTTGTGAGACATCATCCGAGGTTTTCCGCCTGCTTCCGTTTCTGAAGATTTTCACCGCGACTTAGGATTAACGCATAGCCATAGTAGCCAAAACGCATAAAAACTCCTGGACTACCTCAGTAAAAATATGTTGATGTTATACTAAGACATTGGGGTTGAATTATTTGAAAGACAAAATAATAATCCATTTCCGTGGAAAATAATTGCTGCTCGTGGTCACCATCCACGGTAGGCTCTATTACTTGACTTAAAGTAACGGAGCGACCCTTTGACGGACTCCAAGAATGGCATATTCTATTTCCACCCGCCCCAACATGCACCCCATCAGTCATAGCGTTATGTATAGTCACTCGTCCTCCCCATCTCTGATCTCCCACCCACCCCAGTCCTTCTAGACTTTCCGCTCCCTTGCTCTCCGCTCGCCCGGCAAGGGAAGAAAGAGTTGAATGAGCTCACTGGACCACTTCGGCTAAAAAGTCTTCCCTGCCATTCATGGAGATACCGGAGGAGAGGAGAGCACGTAGCGAAAGACCTCGGGAGGAGGCTGGCTGTCTCTCTTCTCCTGGAGGAAGGTGGGGCTGGAGAGGGGGGGGTTGGGAGGTTACGGTGGGGAAGGGAGGCTGACGGTTTGGTAGGCCTCCTTTGGGGTGAGAGGAGGAAGAAGGGGTGAAAAACGTCCCGAGGTGGCGGTTGCCGTGGGGGTCGCCCCGATTGGTTGTTTGTGTCTCGAGCGGGACGTGCGTGGTTGGATGGCTCGAATGGGTAAGGCTCGGCGCGGAAAAAACGGCGTCACACTTTGAGGTTTCCCTTCAGGTGGCAACGTACTAAAACACCAGTGCTTCGAAAAACCTACGAATAGATACGCAGCCCATTTCCCGGAGAGAGAAAAAAAAAACATTTAGGTCGTGTCCAGAAGAATTACCAACACGATGTTTACCTAACGGTCACGATTGAATTATAAAGATTGCATTTCTAAGAAACCACTTGGAAAATTTCAGGCTCCGCTGAAAAGTGGTCTTTCGTGTCTTCGCTAAAAAAATGGATGCACCTCAATATGAGAAATATGCCGATTTTAGTGAATAGGTTGACAAAAAATCCATTGACCAATTCCAAATTTGGTTTTCGCATATGCTTGACAGCTCCAAGGTCGCAGTGTGAATATAGACGATTGTTTGGACCATTTACTTAAAATTTGATCACTATTGAACGTAGTTTAAAGATATTAAACAGTATATGTATAGTGGTTTATCAGCACTTCTGTGCAATATTCAAAAACTTTAACGTGCCAACAGAGTCAGCGAATCAAATTACGGGCTGGAAAATATCGGCACATCGAATTGCCGTCAACACCGCAGATATAATTGCAGGCCAAAACCTCAAACAATCATCATTATTATATACCTTTCGTCGAGTGAAATAATTCATCTTTGATTCATCTAATTTTGACATTATGTCAATAGTCATTTTACTGACCTTTTGAATGAACGAAATTACGTGATGAAGGGCAATTTCAGAAACGGAAAGACAATTATTGCCTGTTAACCAAAATGAATTTCTCGTGTTGTTCCAACATCGGGTGTACATTAGGATGTGTGCATAATCTTAATTTTAATGTTTTTTACGTCGTTAACAAATATTGCGTAAAATAATAATGTTATAAAGGAATGGAAGACTATTAGATGCTTCGATTCGAGCTCTCTTGATTTTAGAAACGAGTAAAAACGAACTGGAAGGACACGAGGCAACTTGTAGCACGATTACCAAATTTTAAATCACCAACTAATGAATGTTTGCAAAAAATGGTTTAAAACAAGTAAATTGACATGTCCATGCCAGGTTAATTTCGGCACTAACAACTATAATTAATTATATCGATTAAATAAGGTCAGTGTGACCGGTGAAGCTCACTTGGCACTAAGCCCTAGGGCGTGTGAATTTCACACATGCGTTATAGGGTGCCACCTTTTCCATGTTTTTCGATTATACCACAGAAAACTCACATTGTGCGTTAATCTAGTGATCTCCGTTCGTACCTGAACAATTTAAACATTGGGATTCCGTGCCTTCTTTTCAAGAGTGAACATTTATCCTCCAACTTAGTTATGAGGATAGTTAATACTTAGGTTGGGCATAAGTGTTCCGCCTTTTCAAAATATTGTGTACGTTAGCAAAGAGAGTTTTGGAAGAAACTTAAATGAACATTAAAAAGGCTGCAAAGGCAGTCAACATATGAAATAGATGTCGCGGCATTATTGATCAAGATAAAAAAACATTATTAACCATTCTCGAATGTTAAAGAAGAGATAAGTTGATATGGATCACATGATTAGCACTAAAAATCACACGTATAAGAGCTGAATAATCATTAGTGTAGGTGCATAGGCTTTCAACATATACTCTGAACTCCATTAAATGAAATTTTAAATTTTTGCAAGGCCTATCCAAGAGAAATTGCCCCTAATTGGAATGTTTGTGATAATTTAATAAATGATACAGTGAAAAAGAAAAAATTTTAAAAAGTAATATTGATTTTATCTGTAAACCATCGTGTTTCATTACTTTTGGCTCACCGTTTGACTTGAATGCCCTTGTCGATAACGCATCTTATTACGTGACACTTCTGCGATGTTTTCAAAAGCCATGTCACATATTTCGTATTCTAATTCTTCCATATTAGCTCTAGACGATATCTCAAATTCGCTTAGCGATTTTCAATCGAATATTTTATAATTAGCAATAGTTTACGATTGTGGGCATTGCATTTCGTAGTAAAGAAAGAATAATAACAAAATGCTCGTCATTTTAAGGTTTATTGAATCTATGCTTGAAAATTTTATTATGCTGCAAAATTTTCAATCGAACCTGCTAGCAAACCATTCCTGTTTAATTTTATAATCAGTACTAACCTAAATCCTGTCACCGTATCACCTGAAACCATCGAGTTATTTTGTTCTAATATGATGAGATAAAAATTCAAAGCCAGAGGCTATACAGGGCAATTATTTCATTAAGTAAAAAGTTTTTGGAAAATAACAACAAATTAATTTATTAGAGGAATATCTTCTTCTTTCTTAATCATCGTAGTTCTTAATAGCATCCATTGTCTCGATAATTAATAAAACCGACGTTAAGGAAAACAAACAGACGTGCTATGCATGATGAAGGAAGAAAAGAATGTTGTTGGGAAAAATTCAAAAAGGTTGCAGGGAAAAATTTAGATGAGGCTAAGACGTTGGATACAGTCACAATGCATGGCAAACGGAATCAAACAAGACAGCATAGATGGGAGAAAGATATTTAATCGAGGCATATAGAAGAAAAGTGTGTAGGACGAAATGAAGGTAGGCAGAAAGTGTGTGGCCGGGAAAATATGTTTTAATGCAGGGAGTTGGCGAGCTGACAACCATCAACTTTAGAAAATAATATATTTTACGGTAGGAAAACGTCGGAAATGGAGCATGTTCATGCACATTGCATAAAATGATCAAATCTGAATGCCTAAGTGGTTATGAAAACGGAGCAAACTCTTGATTAAACCTGATTGGAGGGAATTAATACATTGATTTCTGGAATTTAATATATGACGACATTAGGGTCGTTAAACGAGGGAATGAACTAAGCGGAATTTTTTAAGAATACACAAAGTATCCAATTTCATGCATTTTGAATAACTTCTCTAGAATAAAAAAAATCAATTGTAATCATGCTTATTTTATTTATTTAGATATTTCTGTAATGGGGCTTTTTCCGCGATAGACAGTCTTGTTAGTATAGTGGCCTATCAAATTCGTTGTTTTTCAGGCTAGAATATTTATTAGAGTTTCAATACTCAACTAATGGCAGCATATGGGATCAAAATCATTAGCAGCATCGCCACTTCGACGCCGGATTACAAATAACTCGATCACAAAGAACAATTCCATTGGTACTCTCAGGAGAAAAACCTGGCAGTTTTTTCGTGTGGTACGAGAAGGTAAACATAGATTTGAGGTTTTCCCTTTCATTTTCATCTCGTTATGTTTTTACACAGAATTTTTGGTAGGTTTACTCCCAGTGAGAAGACGGTTTCAGTGTTATTAGCGTGCCTTGACAAAACCGTCTTAGTACATAAATGTTTCAATTAACGATTTTGCCTTTCCCCATTTGCATTCCCAATTGCATTTTTCCATTCCCATTTGCATGTGTTGCTTTAAATAGAAAGTAATTTACGTCTTTTAATGGTTATATCGTATATAATATCAATCCTTAGAATGTGGTTGAGATGTAATTTACTTAAAAAAGTCATAGAAATTGTGAAATACTAAAAGTAATGCCCATTTAAGTTTCATATTCTGCCATGAATTTATGATAAAACGTGTTGCAAGAACTGAACTTGCAATAACTGAATCTATTTCAAGATTTAAAATTTTTGTTTCTTGCATGAATATTCTGCTTTTGGAAGAGCAAAAAAGTGTCAATTTTACATTTCTTCGCGCTTAGCTCACTACTATGGCTTACCTATTAAGATTGCGTTTGGACGAATCAAAACGACTAATAGTGGGAATGGGCGCTTTTAGTCGAAAACACATGAATAATACAAGTAAGTCTTCAGTGCTCAGAAATGTATTGTTAGAGATAGGCCCTCTATTTGTGAAAAATGCAATAGGATATTACTATGTCGCATTGAATATATTTTACGACTGACATTAAATAAAAAAATAATGAAAATAAATAAGATAATTTTAATTCCAATAAAAATTTACAATTAAAAAAGCGTTTCGGGGAACCGGTAATTCATATTTTTACACCAATACCAACCTCAATGAACTAAGTCGATTGATCATTTTAAAGAAAGTTCTTCGATGACGGGAAACAGTCTTATTGGATTTGGTTGCATTGGTAAACCTCTTTAAGAAGGATGATCGTTATACTTTGAAGGAAGTTCCATTCATTCAAAATTCTACAACGGCGCGAGAACTGTTTCCGAACCCAATTGGGAAACATACTCGTATACTCACGGAATACTGACTCATACCCGTGTATCAATACGAACGATGAAGCGGGTGATTAATTTTGCAGTTGGAATTATTTTGTTTCTCCTCAATGAAATTGCTGAAAAGTTACATAATACTCATCGAATTACACATGTTGTTCTAAGAGGAGTTCGAGTAGTTTTCACTTATAATGATAATCGAAACCACAGTATGATCCCAACGAACGCCGGCTCCGGTGGCGGCGGGTTAACGCCGCAACTGTCAGATAAACTATTATAGATCTAATAATATTACTATTACTCCAGTTGTTTGGTTTTACTTGGTTCTAACTGATTTGTATCTCAATCCACTAAAATTTAACTTTTTAATGGTAATAATGTATAAGCACAAGACGTTTCATGATATCCTATGTGAAGCATTTCCAATGCTATACAAGTACAACCCGTTCTGCTGAAGGAGACGAGTAGGGATCGTTGCTGATACACCTCTTAAGACTAATAAACATATTACGAAGTAATTTGTGCCAATTTTGTCACATAAGATTTCTTAACTGTCGATTTTATGGAACCTCTAGTGCCTGTTTTACTCTATTTTTAATTTTTACTCTGTAAGAATACCCTTAAAATTTCTCGTTTGCTGAATTCATATCCAGCGTACCTACGGGAAATTCTGTTTCCGTCACGCTTAGACGAGAAAACAACCTTTTACAATCTCTTTATTTTAAGGTTGATCACAAAGAGTATTCATAAATAATACCTCTTTTATCCAAGTAATTTTTTTACTATACAATGGTAAATTATAGTTCAATGGTAACAATGGACTGGTTGAATTTCAGTCCGTTGTTTGGAATAGGTAACATATAAGGACCCCCAACACACCTATTCCAAAATCGGCATATCGGGGTCGTAGGGATGAGTGAGCTGCCACTTAGGAGACAAAGGAGATAAGAGTGAGGCGCAAGATGGCACCCTTGAGCGATATGCATGTCGACTCATGTACTAACGTTTAACAACACGTACGTACATTCACATGCATCAATTCGGGGGCAGGTCTAACGCGAATATGAGGACAATCAGCATTCATATGTTAACAATTCATTACAATGGAACTGCTAAACGATTGCTTAAATAAAAATTTAACAGTTCCTGTAAAGAAAATAGTTAGTTTCCATTTATTACTCCCGACAAATATATGATTGCTGTAGTTTCATAAGCAACAAAAGTAAAAACTGCTTTGAAATAGCTGACCTGAAATTAATAAATTCATGTGCTATGAAACAAAAAAGGCCGCCAGGATGGACGATTAAGACAACCATGAACCATTATTCCTGCTGAATTCTTCCCTTCATTCCACAAGTTTTCTCTTTTTCACATATTTTTAAAATATAGAGAATTTTTGTGGAAAATGTTAAATTTTACGTAAACCATAATTGCGATTAATGTTTGTCCTTGTGCAAGAGAGTGTGCTATTTTTAAAAGTTATTGTTGACGCATTTAGTCTATGGACATGTTAATATTGAGTCACAGTACGTGTTCAAGAAACTAGTGGTATTTCATCATACAAAGAAGAAATAATATCATCTCTTGTAATGATAAGTTACCTAAGCAATTCCAAGTGTAGAGTGATCTTAGTTTTTGGAATTCCGCAAAAATAAATGAATAACTGCATCTGCATTTCCTCGCATAATTATGTAAAGATTTTCCTTTCACCTATCGCCTTGAATGACATACTCTGGCTTGCCAAACCAGACATTCATATGCCTACGAATATACACACTTAATCAATGGTTACACAACTGCGGTTAAATTGCTACAAACTATTATTTTCTGTATACATTAGCTTTCAATAACGTATTGAAATGAAATAACACGACAAATTTCATTTAAGTGATTATATATAGTCGAGTGCAATTTTTTATGCTACAAGTTACCATCATAAGGTAACTCGTGAATTAGCAAATATGCAGGGTATATTTTGTAAAAAGTTATTTGAAATCGTAGGTTTAACCAACATTTAACTAACTAACGTTCTAATATAATGATATATTATATAAACTACTGTCCACAAATCATTGAAGTTCACAGGAAGTATTCGATAAAAAATAGTACGAATGCAAGTCTTTTACCAGAAATAGGCTTTGCTATAAGATTTAAATCTGTAAGAAATATTGTATCTGCAAGTTTAAATTTGATCATTTTATGATTTATTGCTTTTAAACTACGAACTATCAAATTCGTAAAAATAAGTAAATAGTCTTACGTGATTGTCACTTGGATCGATTGCGTGATCGATAGAATCGAAATAAATTCTAGTAAGTTCATACATTTTAAATAGAAATACAAAATACCATGTTTGGTGTTGCCCAAAGAAATACGTTAAGGCTTAAGCTCTCCTGACCACAGTAACGCAAGAATTTTAGCACACAATCACCGTCATAAAGGTCTAATACGGCACAGGACAATAAAAGTAGGATGAAGATTAGCACAAGAAAATGTAAGAAATGGAACTTATAAGAAGAATGAGAGTACAGGCAATTATTACAGATTGATTTAATTAGAGCAGGAGAAACATTTCATGTGTTTGGGCAATATTTTATAGGGAAATGAGCAGAATAGTGCAGATTTTGGAAGTAGAACTCCATTGGCAATAGTAGCATTAACAAGAAGAGTATTTATGAAAGTGACACTAAATAAAGATTTGAAGAAAAGATTAGGAAATACTTTATTATGGAGCATAGAGTTTCAAGTATTTGAAACCTATTGTTGAAGGTAAACAATGAGTGTAGATTGAAGGCTTTTGAGAAACAGGAATGGGGAAAAATTGAGGCATGGAGATAGAAGAAGATAAATTATGAAGCTTTAAATATGGTGATCTAAAAGAGTTTGGGGAAATCCGAAATAGTCAAAAAAAAAGCAGGTGGAGGAACTTGGAGGAAATATTGAACAGTATTGGGGAGATGGCGAAGGCCGAGACACGCATAAGAAAGAATGATGGCTAAGCAAGGAGTAGAGGATGGAAGATAATAGGTATTTTAGACGTGCAGGCAGGTGACGAAATGGAGTACGATTTAATGTAAAACCAACAAAATTAAGTTTTAGCGATACGTAGACGATAACAGTCAAAGATCTTAAAAAGGTAGAAAGCCTCGAATGAAATGAGCAATACGTATTTTATCATTCATTGAAAACACGCGTTTATCAACGAAAACAGCCTGATATTAGGTACGAAAGAAGGATGTTAGGCTGGTTTGGTCATGCAGAGGAAATAGATAAAAAATCAATAAATAACAGAAATGTGAGAGAAGAGCAAGTGAGAAGAAATATACCCGAATTAAAAATTTCATTTCGTATCCCAACACTAGAATTTTCTGTAAAGTGTCTACCCGTGGTGGAATGGCATAAAGGGTGGAATGTTAATGCTAACTACCACAGTACTATGCGTGCTGAGTGTCGAGACGTTGAAACACTAAGATGGTGGCCGTAGCCCTACCCAGCGCCACGTTACGACGAAACGTAAGTTACTTTTTGGTCCGCCCTGGTAATATGCATTCATGTATATACACGCAGAACCGTAGGTTCATTTTGAATAAAAATATATGCAAATGCTGTTTAAATCATTCTAGGTTATTTGGGAAAGGCTGCGCGACATGATAAAGTCCAGCTTCTCGTGTCCACATCGATTAACATTTCACAGATCTAATTTGTTCCCTTTTTAATTCGTGGAACCGATCCTTTAAGCGCGGTAAAATTGCGCTGCTTTTCCGTCAGGAGGGCAGGCATATCAAAAATGCAAAGAAACCCGTTTTCTCTCAACCCTTTCAAAACCTCTCCCCACCCTTTTCCTCTTTCCCTCCTTCAGTCACTAGGTCCCTAAAGGGATGAAGGACTTTGCGCCCACGGCGATTAAGGTGAGGGGTGAGGGTCAATAGGGGGATTGGGCGTGCTCTTACGGGGCAGTAGAGGGAAGGGAGGGGATGGGAGAATGCTGCTACTTGTTCTCACTTGCAAAAGCTCTCCTTTTAACGCACGAGAGCTAAAACAAATCCCTCTAGGCTGACAAAACCCCACACCCCGTCCCTCTCAACTCATGCATATATAGGTGTGCCTCCCGCCCACTCCCTCAACCTTCCTCGCCCGCATATTTTTTCTCCATATTTTTGTCCGCCTAAAATTCCTTCTCTTTTATTCTCCTCCCGCCTCACGTACCAAACAAACTCCAATTCAAAATGTTTGATCACAAGTTTCTCTAACTATCAGATACATACATAATTCTGCTGAATAGCGCATGTATTTTTGGAAGAATTGCGACCAAGCCGTCCTACCTATAATATTAGTCATTTGTATCAGCCATCACATTATATTAAACTATAGGTGCCATAAATCGTCTTATTTCATCATTATTTAATTTATTCCTTTCTTGCTGCTGAACAATTATACTGTGTTGTCCAAAATTTCAATTAACACCTCTTTCACCATCTTTATATTTCGCTAGAAATTAATCTTACCCCTTTCAAAATAAAATGTTATTTGAATATTAGTCCTTTTACATAAAATATCTCTAAAAAAAGGATGCACTTTAAGAAAAGAGCAGAATGACTTGAAATCATTATAAAAATTGAAGGAAATATTTCTACTTCAATCTTTTGCGGTATCTTATGCAATGTATTTTATCCTTAATGCGTCATTTTCGAGATGTCAACTCATTGGTTAACTATGGATATGTTTAGAAGTGTACGTAATCTTTGACTCTGTCATAACGATGTAGGAACTTGTAGTTACTAATTAATAACGAAGTGTTGGCTCTGTTATTTTCATCGTATGTTTCCATTGATTATGGAACTAGCATCATTGTTGACCGCGAATATTTACGCTAAGTTCACAAGCAGTACCTACTTAAAATAGACTTACTCAGACCGCTGAATGTAATCCATGGTTCTTTTAACCTAAAAATTCATTCTCGATCGTCTGAATGCAATAAAAACCTGGAGTAGTTATTTGAAATATTTTTGTTTAATTAAGATGATCTTAAAACAGGAGTAAATATGCTATTATACTGTAGACGAAAAATGAGCCTAGCAATAAATTGCGAGTACGTCTTCGTTTGGGCAGCAATCAAAAGGTCGACCAACGGTGTTCAGTGAACGCCCTTAGTTTACTGAAATGCCCCTGGCATTACTTTCTTCTGCATCTCAATGGATGTAGTGAGATAGACTTACGTATCCAGGGAAGGTCTCCCCGCGGGCTGCCGCTGTGGCCACACCCCTCTTGAGAGTAACATTCAGGCCATGTCCCTTTCTCATCCTGTCAATTAGATCATATTATCCGTATGTCTCTCACGTCAGATGAGTGAAAGCGAAGCACGTACGTAAGAACAGAAACAAATAGGTTAAGTCACGAGTTTGTTTGCGGCCATTTGCTACAGAATCATTCATTACGCAAAATAATATGTCAGGGAAGCACTCTTGTATTTCTGCTCATATATATATATATATATTTATACAAACACTCGGATAATAAATATTCCACACACAGAAACATAAATGAAGGACACTTGATAATTCCGTCGAAATTATCAAGAAATAACGTGTGAGTGTTCCTTTTATGTGATCTCATATTGTGTGTTGCTGTCTAAGTTTTTTATTTAACACTTACGTGTTACTTCGAAGAAATCATTTATTATAAATATACTATATATATATAATATAGTATATATCTATAACCTCTCCTGTGTTCGTCTTTTATGTTTGTTCCTATCCCCTTTCTTTATAACTATTTCTATGTGAATGAATATATATATAAACATATATATGATTTCGTCGAAGTATCACGGATGTATCGAATAAAAAAACTTGAATAACAACAAACAATATAAGAACACATAAAAAGTACGCTCACACGTTATTTCTGAATAATTTCGACGGAATTTAGCTCCGTCTTCCTCAGAAGAAACAGTAGTACTGCCAATTGAGACAAGTTATGGCTTACTTTAAAATAGATACCAATGTGTTGCCCAAAAGCTGAAAGAGTTTCTTTGGTATTTATATGGCTAGAGAGATAATGAAACATTAATTAATCTTTGCAGTTACTACTTTTTACCATTCTCGACTCTTCGTCTCTCATAACCTCCTTCCCTACAGCTAAGCGACCCTCACAGAATCCCCTTTTGGTATCCTACTTCCTCCCCTCTTAAACCCCCTTCCCTTACCCAATTCACCCACCCACTACCGACTGCCACATGCATTTTTCATACTCTCATTCCTGTGTCGGAACGAAAAGGGTTGCCAAGGTATTCAAGCCGCGGGAATCGCTCTAAAACATAAATTAAAGCTTTTCCCTGTTTCTTCCCTCAGAGCAAGCCCTGGCCATCGTCCACTGCGAGGAAAATGGCGCGCACAGGGGCTTTATCACTGGATGGTGAGGATGGCAGCGCTTACGAAAAATTCTTTTCGAAAAATATTATGCTGCCCCTCGCGAATATTTGGGAGGAGAATTTTTACGAGATGGGAATTTCAATGCACCGGCGAATGCTCGGCGGGAGAGATCCAAACTGAAGAATTTGGAATAGTTGAATTCTCATTCGCATGAAAGAGGTTGTCCATTCATTAGGGTTGCTATAAGTTTAAATTTATGAAAATCACATGAATATCTAGAGGCATTTTAGAATTATTGGTGATATATATTATAACCTTGAATAATATACTTATAAGGCGAAAATATTAGGAATTTCTTTATTGGGCAGCACATTTTGGAGCTTTGTACGAGTAATTTCTACGTAATGAGAAAAGGGAAATAGGATTTTTAATTTTATTATTATATTAACACCAGGTAAACACATTTTAGCCCAATGAATTTCCCTTTTGTGAACGCATACGGTTATTATCACCAAGGAACGAACCTGAAACGTATATATCTTTTCAATACTATAAACGCAAGAGTACATTCTATTGAATGAACCATTTAAAACAATGCATGAGATCAACACTGAGTTCTAAATGATTTAGTTTCATTAGCCGTTTTATACTTCTCCCATTACTTTTAAAGCTTGGATATTTAACTCCTAGATAAAATGGACGGTGGAAAAATATTAGATGTGACATTTTTATGAAGCAATAACGAAAAAAAAGTATGCTCCTGATATCTTCGGTTACAAAGTAATCTTAGTTTAAATTGTTAACAGTTAAACTGGCAGGGCGACTTATCACCGAGTGGCATTGGCTTAAATACTCCAAGAACAGTGTGCCCTTTCCTTCCGAAAGCATCAGCGGAGTCGGAAGGGCAAAGGCAAAACGAGATAGCATACTTGGCAGGCAATGGAAAAGAAGAAGCATAGAAAAGAGTACTATCTCACTTCTAAAAATTGTACACGAGCATTTTCAAACATCTTCCTTTCATTTCTCCGGTAGGATTAAAAGTTGCTGCATCATTCAAAGAGCGTCCGACCGACCAAGCAAACGGTCTTGAGCACACGACGTGCTGGGGGGAGGGCATAATAGGGGATTAATGCTGCGCCTGGATTAGACTGACTACTGCTTACCGCATCTTCCTTCTCCTCATTGTCATTCAAAAGGGAGAAAGGGAGGAAATGGAATATGGTAGGATGTTTTAAAGAAAAAATGAGTACACATATAATTACATACACCTACAATTTGAATGGCAAATCGAATGGAGAAAAAGACTGTAAAAACTCTGGTAACAATAAAGTTAGCAAAAGAATGGGCGGAATGAAAAACAGTCCAATGCGTATGCATGTGTACTTGTACGCGGTAACTAGGTTTTGCCTTACTGCAACAACCTTATTCACTGCAATTGAAAGAGACACTAGCTTAATACTTAGAAAAAGATATGGATAGAAAAAGACATTCTTCAATGAATACAGACAAAGGTTCGCGAGCAATACAAAACTATTAAAACTGTAACTTTCGAAATGATTATGAAAATAATTTTCCAGGAAATCAGAACAAAACCCAGAAATACTGAACGATAATTGCAAAACTGGCCGTCAGGTCACTTATATATAAATATGTCCTCTAAAAACGAGCTCTTCTCGAAGTAAAACGTTTGGTCAATACGGTCGCAGGCCGCAGAACGCAATCAAAAACAATACCTAGAATCTACAAACAGAGGAAAGTTGTCGAAGAACCGTTAGGTTTGGATGCGAAACACCAAGCGGAAAAAAGGTGCCGGGGTTGGGGTCTGATGAAAGGGTGGCACGGATCGGGAGGAGGCATGGGAGAGAAATGCAACGGTGAAGAGGAAACGGCGCAAAGAAGACGGCGAAGGGCAAAAATTGGAAAAGCAATTGGAAACACGGAATGGTGGACTCTGGCGATGTGCTTTTGTGGAGACAAGTGACCCGAGTGAAATCACCGTCATTTCGATAATAATCCCGTTTCTTCCTTGATACGTCTCCGTAAAATTAAGGTCGAAATGATTCACTGAGTAATCATTCCGGAATTCGAAGTTAGAAGCCCGATTCCGAGAACCACTAAACATAAAAATTTGTTCCGTTTAGTACCTGAAATACTTTTTTCCGCATTCAACTCGGATTGATATCCAAGGTAGTCTGTGATTTCCTGTCACCAAAACGAAACCACCGTTTTCTAGAGCAATAACTGACGGTCTCACGATTTTTAGATGCCATAATATTCAAAATACGTTCTAGAGCTAACGGTAGCATTGAATACAAATTTTCTCGCCAAATCTAAAATTAGAGAGTTATAAAATTGGAGCTTACACGTTACAACTTTTATTAAAACCACACTAATCGACGCGAATGCTAGCTTGAAAGGCGAGAGAGTAGAACTAACCTTGTACTAATCCTTACAGCATTTAAAATCACGAAAGCGCTGGTGCACACTGACAGGAAATTAAAGTGACAACTTTAATTTCCTGCGGCACATGCTGTATTCCAGAGAGATATGATGCTCAAAGATTATTAGATAGCCTTGGTTTGACTGAGAGTCACTAGGATTGAACCTTACGACCCTCCGGTCCGCGGGCAATTAAGTCACAACACATTGGAGTCCACCGCTAAATCTCCGTTAATGTGGTTAGACCGAAAGTGTAGGCAGAGGAAGTACGTTAGGCGGAAGAAACGATACTTGAGTAAATTCAGAAAAATTAATTCCATTTATGGGCAATCCATTTGAATTGCAATCATCATTCGGTTATTCTTAGCAGTCTACAACCTCCCGGAGGGGAAGGAGAAAAATGAAATTTATGAGAGAACGCACGCATTTTTGAAAATCTCCCCTTGGCTGTAGGTCGATCTTCGATCATAAATCACTGTCATGCTCAAGCCGGGCTTTTTCTCTGCAGTAAGGGTTGCCAACCACACACGCTTCTCCGAAATGCTTATCTATGCAGGATAAAAAGACATATAGAAGCATATCCATGCATTATTGAACGGCAACAAATTTCCTAGATTTTAATACGCGGCCTTCTCATGCACATATTCATCTTGGGGACATCTATTCGATCTTCCAGCAAATATCTGCTGGTAATGCTTGTCGGATCGGAGGCAAAAAGTCGAACCAATTACGCACCAATTGCATTCAAAACTAATTAACTTTAACTCCAGAAGTGCTGACGCAGGCGTAGGGTCGAGTCTTGAACACCGCCCCAACCTCACCTGAGGCAGGCAGTAAAATTTCCACCGTTCAGAAGAAAGAACTATGAAATTCAAGAGGCCAGCGCAAGGAGTAACTTTCCATTCTTCTCCTCCTCTACGTCGATTAGAACTGTTTCCTTGAATCACATAACGGCGATGCCCTGCCGTGACGCAATGTATGTTTGCACTGTGCAATTTCATTGGGACGGCAAATACCACGATACTTTTTCGACAACGGACGATGTTGGGCGCTCCGCTAGCTCTATGAAGACTCTTCGTTTCCCGGAAATTACCGGACCTTCCGAAGTTTAGTGTCTCTTTTTTACCATGAACGGTAACTCACACGCTGGGAGACAATGGACAATCACCGAACGGGAAATCGATCGATCGCGCTAACGCGCTCTGGAGTCTTTCGCCCTCTATCTCTCTCTTGAAACACATAGCGCCTTTAGAAGAGAGTTAGATTTTAAGCCTACTCCATTGATGGGAAAAAAATAATGGTCTTTTGAGGGCACTAATATGGATTATTAGTGCATAAAAAGGGTTTTGGGATTAGGAAGAAATCATGGTATGAACGTTGAGATTAGAGGATTGATTACATTTGACATTAATTCAGTTTTCTGAATGAAATTTTTAATAATATAAATCAGAAAATTTCGTGGAAAAGTAAGATTTATACGTTTCATTTGGGTTAAGAAGTTTCGAAACGAAAAGTAAATTAAAATTTTTAAGCGTTTGACTATGATTGACCCAATAAACACGAAGAGTTTGGTAAGATTAGGTATTTTCCCGACGTTGGATCATGATATACAAGAGTGATCTAAGCAGAAGCGTAGGATACGCAAAGACGGAAAAAAATGATGACCCGGTATCAACGTCCACAGAACGATGATGGAGTTAGTCATCGAAACATCAGCAGCTGACACCTTAACCCGGCGGGAAACCCACGAAGAATTCTCCGCAAGAGCTTTGCTATATGCTCATTTCTTTGCGTTGAGACAGTGAAATTTTCGTAAAATAAACCAAACCTTTTGCCATCAACACTATAGATTGAACGTAGTTGTTAGTACTATTCCCTCTGTGACATCCCGAGTCTTTATGAAGAGTTACGATTATTCAGCCTAAAAAAATTTCAGTGAGCCATTCCAAAGATGAACATTAATTGATTTTAAGCTTTTTAAAGCAACTTATAATTTCAAACATTTTGGGAGCCATAGAAATGCGATAGTATTTTTCGTATTACAACTTTTGCAAACTGGCAAGTATGAGCATATTTTTGTGGTACTCTAAATGAGTTAGCTCAGGATATGCATCAATTGTTATTTGTTTGTTTATTAATTTAAATCAATGCTAGTTAAAATATATAGTTTGAAGAAATATCTTGGATAAGTAAAAGCAATACCGATGCCCAATTATTGTCAACATCTTTTTCAATCTTTGTCAAGTCAACATCTTTTGCTATGACAGCACCATCATCGATAATTGCGAATTGCTTTAACCAACATCTTAATGATCTCAATAGTAACATAAAAACGGCTTTTAGTTTAGTAGTTAAATTTACAGATGAGCTCCATATAAGTGTCTGAAAATTAGAGACGTAGGTAAGTTCATATGTCACAAAATCTTTGCAAAATATTCAACTGGATTTTCTTTTCTTATCTTTTATTTATTTTCTCATTAGAAGGAAGAGACTTCTGTTAAGCGTAATGCATAGTTTATGAATAACATTCCATTTTAGGAGTTTAAGTTTTCTATGCATATTTTCTTATAAAAAATCATCATCTAAAGAGATTTGTTCTTTACGTAAGAATCCAATCGGAGATATTCTGTGTGCAGGAACCAAATTTTGCCGATGCCATCAATATTTATAATTTTATTAATGCATTCTGGAATACATTTCCAATGGAATATGTTAACCAGAAATATAAATTCTACTAATTCTCTCATTTTATACCTACTGGTTGTTCCTTCTTGAAAAATTCCCCTTAATATTTTAACTCGCACTTGGTGTGGCCAGAAACATTTTAAGGAACATTTAATCTTTTTAAGGACATTTTGAGACACACTTCAACAAGAAAGCAAATGTCTGATCAAACTTTAGATACTTTTAGGCTAGTCTTCATTTATGAGGGCAACTAAATCTTGCAATTCTTTCAAAAAATTGCTTTTTCATACAAAAGTATAGGCTTTATTTCCAATTATGATTTATTTGGATGTTCAATCTGGCTGTAAAATTATAATACTCTCTTTGAGCTAACTCAAATAACAGAAAGCGATGCCTTCCCCCATCACAATTTCCCTGGTGATTCAAATGAGCATCTCGACATTTGCGCCGATAATTAAGCCATCACCACATAGAAGTGACTCCTCGGGTGTTTCCTCACTGGTTCCCATGATCTAGATCCGGGGATATTGGTAGCATTCAAAGCGATCCGTGGAACGTCACGTTAGCACATCTAACGCCATTCTCCCCTCATTTTTCGAAACGCGCATCATCTGAAGATCCAAAGAGCACACACTAACACACCGAGTCGCCTCTGCGTTATCTCACATTCGGAAAGGTCACGACCCGGACGAGGAAGAAGAAGGATGGGAGTGATAGGGGGAGTGGGGAAGAAGGAAGGAGGGGATAGGACAGAGGGGAAGGGAGGAAAGAGATAGGGGTGAGCGGAAAGAAAAGGAAGGGAGAGGGTAGGGTAGAGTGAGAGGAGAAGAGAGATGAGCCGAGGTAGAGAACGGAGTACCCCAACAGCTGTGAACTTATTAAACACTTTTTGTGGTCCTTTCCACCCCTCCTTTCCTTTTTCCTCCTCCCCCCCCCTTCAACCTTGTAGGGGTTATCTCAGGCCCTCCTCCTCCATCCCTTTCCCCTTAGCCGCTACACCCTTTACCCTTCCACAGCCCTCCATCTCTCTTCGGGCACGTCCTCCTAGATCTCGGAAACCCTCATCATCCATCCTTTTCCCTTCCTCGCTCACCATGCTCTATCCCCAATTCCAATCCCTTTTCTCTCCTCATTCATCCCTCCACCTCCACGTTACATACACCCTCCGGCCGCACAATAACCACCATCGGGCAGCGAAGCAAAATCCCAGGTTTTTTGGGAGTATGTTTGCCGGGTTCCTGCGTTGCTGTTTACTCGAATGAGTCGCTACGGAACAGAATGCCGCATTCTCAAATCATGAGATGTATTTTCTGCGTCTATCCACGATTAGAATTGCATTGGGTTCGAGCATCTCAAGACTTCTCTTATTTGCCTAACCAAGACAAGGTTTTACATTGCTATCAGAAATTGTCCCTTCGCGAAAACCGGTTACTCTGAGGAGTTTGATATGGTAAACGGAACGACCTCAGTATCAATTAGAACCTGTTACTTTTAATCGCATGGAATAAAATTTAAACTAAAAAAATAATAATTTATAAAATATTTCGAGTAATCATGCAATAATTTCACTAAAGTCTCGACGTCTCGTAGCGCATACATTCTTGGGATAATGAAATGTATTTCTATTGATCATTTTCGGGAAAAAGAAAATAATTTTAAAACATTTGAATAGAAAAATGTGTTAGTAGTATTTGAAATGTACTTAATCAACATGAAAAGGAGATGAAGACACATGTACTAGGAATAATATGTGGAAAGAAGAAAGATGAATCATGTTATGCTAGATTACTGGGCTGGGACTGGGAGGAATAAATCCATATAGCATGTTTAACTTAAATATAATAGTTATCTCATTGAAAGGTCACGAAAAAGCAGCTCATTTTCGATGAATATTTGGGATATGCTGTATTAGATACAGGCATTATGAAAACAAAATTATAAACCTGAAACACCCTAAACGCATTCTCCGTCAATATTCAACAAGATTCACAACCATACCTTCATCATTACCTGCTAAGATAGCATGAAAAGGGGAACAATCTGACATCACACGAACCTGGTCTCCAAAAGTCGCCTAAAGCATGTGCAGAAGCTATGTGAGCAATAATCAACGATTGATTTGTTAAGTACCTACCCAAGAGGGATATGTGTTCGCATCACACCACCAGAGTAGGTTCTGTGTCATTATATTGAGAGCAAAACAAAACACGCTCGCGACGTAGTCAGAGAACGTAAATACGAGCGAATACTAAAAAAAATAGTCCCCTCTCATCCAGGGGTGGTTTTCTCGCTTTATTTGAAGGATGCTCCATCAAACAGCGAGGATGAATTCACCTGCAGGAAAACCCAACCTTGTCAAGAATCGAACAGGGGTCGCTCGAAGTGTGACGAAAACACTAGCCACCGCACCGACACAATACCAAACCAACGGTTGAGCGAATGAGGATCCGTGGGCTGAAGGAGATAAGAATGGAATGGGGTGGGCAGGGTGGAATTTGGTGCTGCTTGGGTGCGACACCACCATCACCACTACCGGCAGCTCCCTCGCAGTTCCCGGGCATCGCCTCTCTCCTTCCGCCGCCGCAATATCCAATCCTCCCCTTCCCTCTCCTCTCTCTCTCTCACACACTCCTCCCTCTCTTCCTCGGCCCACCCTTTCTTCCGCCCTCGACATCGACTCCTCCCGCGGAGAAAACCCTTCCCTTAACCCACCCCCGACTCTCCTTCCCTCCTCCAGAACCTAGATCCCACCACTCACACCCTCCCCATTCGCTTCCGTGCTACACCTCACACCCCTCCCATACTCACACACACAGTCAAACACACCACGCCCCCCCGCCGCCCATACGCCTCCTCATCCCCGATCTCCATCCCTCCCTCTCCATCTCCCTCGGAAGAAGAGAAGGCGCAAAAAATCGGGCAGCGAGCGAGCGAGCGAGCGGTAGGACGTGGCAGAGAGGAACTTTGTGCGGGGGGAGTTGGGGGGGGGGTGAGGTTGGTAAAGAGGAGGGAGAGGGTATTAGCGAAGAGAGGAGTGGAGGACGGCGTAGAACAGTGAGTGGGATGGATAGACGCTCGGCCGGGGGGAGGGAGGAGAGTTTGGCTGAAGGGGGCGGGGGTGGGAGGATAAAAAGGAGTGGGGGAGGAGGTGGGGGATAAGAAGGTTTTCGGGGAGTGGGGCAGTGGCAGGAGATGGGAAGGGTAGGGTGGGGGAGTGGGCGGGAGCGTCGTTGGGCGCGGAAGGACTGCAAAAAGCGGGTTTTGTGTTGGGTGGGAGGGAATGGATTGGCGGTGGGAGGTGGGGTGGTGGTGGTGGAAGAAGGATGATGCTTACGGGAGAAGGGAAGGCAGGAGGAATGGAGGGAAGGGAGTGAGAGGATGGAGGGCGATAAAAAACGGGAACGAGTTAAAGCAGAGAGAGAGAGAGAGTAGAAGAGGATGGGGGATGAGGAGGAGAAGAGAGGGAAGGGTAGGTGAAGGGAGGGAAGGGAGAGGTAAATGAAAGGGGGAGATGGAAACAATAAATAAATAAAGGGAAAGAGTTACGGCAAAATAAACGAGAGCGTAGGGAAAATAAGCCGGGAATAATGGGGGAAGAAAACACTATGCAAAAAGTTTAGGAAAGAAAAGGGCTCCTTTGTTGAGCGTATTAGTCCCCTTAAAGTAGGAAATGCAGTAGTGAGGAATTTAAAGTTGATGAGTAGGAGACGCAACGAGTCAGGGGTGAGGAGTGGTAGGCAATACATAAACAATGAGAGGAAATGGCCGGGAAAATACATGCGTTTTGATATTTCGAGAGAGAGAAGGATCGTCAACTTAAAATTCAACTACAACCAGAGCTCCCCGCAGGTGGAAAATTAACGTTTACTGAATTTTGATGGTTCACGCAAAATCATTGTTTTCACAATCCCGAACACGGATAAATCGTTACCCCGCATGTAAATGCTACAAAGTTGTTACTATTTAGGCGTTAACGGATTCAAATTCATAAACCATTCTGGAAGTCTCCTTGGGAAAATGCCATAATTACTTGCTTGAGATATGCAACATAGCAAAATTATTTTATTCTTAATTTACAGCTTTAAAATGTATACACCCTGGATGCTGAAAAGAGATCAAGGGCTACAATACAGGTAAAAACGAAGTGATTTCTTGGTTCACAGTGTCATTATAAAAGAAAAGCAAGCATATTGGGTGTCTAAAGTGTGCCTTCTTTATCGATGAACCAAATTCATCTTGAATAACGATAGTGTTCATTTGACTAAAATATTTTTCTCATCCCTACGAACATGCAAACAGAATTGGTAGAAAATTTGATAGCACTGAATTAGTAAATGTTAGTAAATTAGTATCACAAAAAAGTTCGAATACTATGTCGCATTACCTTCTCAATTAATATTCTATTTCAATTCACCATAAATATATTATAATTAGAAGGTGAAATGGACCGAAAGGAAAACAAATGAGGAAGTACTAGAAATGGTGAGGGAGGAGAGGGGTTTGTTGAGAGAAATCCTATGGAGGCAGGAAAAATGGATGAAAGGCGTATTGAGCGGTAGTGGAATGTTGAAGAGGGTAATAGAGGGGAGAATGTTGGGCAAGCGTGGTAAGGGTAGGAACAGGATAGGGATGTTGGACGGGATGAAGGGAGGAAAGAAGTACGCCGAGATGAAGAGGGACCTGATATAGATTAGTTTGCTAGGTGGGGAGTTACAAAATGTTTATTTGATAGTTGTGTCCATCCAAAAACCTACCTTAACCGGTAAATTACCTAATAATAATATTATAATTATATCATAGATATTTACAATGCATTATTGACGAGTCTAAATTATTATCCGCGACGTATCACAGACGCTGGAATGTGACCATTGACATTATTATTATTATTACGACATTACATTGTCCACCGGTTAAGGTAAAATTTGGATGGGCACGATTACCAAATCAATATTTTGTCACTTCTAACAACTATAATCCTGCAATCTACTCTACATCAGACAATTAACGTATTTATGTGTAATTATTTGATTCGTATTAGAAGAAAGAGGACGGTCAGTCACTTGTTTATTTTGATGAAAACACCATTAAAATTGTAAATATTTTTTTCTTCTAGCTATTACAAAATTTTTGATAACGGAAAACCCACGTTACACTATAAAAACATCTGTATATACATTCTTAATATCATTCGTTGACATTAATATTGTATACATAGCTGGTAACAATATTTGTTTACAAATGTAGAACATGTTATGCGTCTGTTTTTCTTTATTCACATCATTCTAGGGATTCCAACAAGTAGGCTCCAATCGATGCTATATATTTATTTTCAAGACAGTCTTCAAATAAGGCTATTCACTGCAAAATTACATACTACATAATTACATAATATTTTACGTAGCTAACGAAAAAGTGATTTACGCGTTTTTACGGATTTATATCCCACCTTAAACAAAATGGTCACTGCACTCGTGAGCTCTAATGATGCACGAGTAACACACGTTCTACCATTAGGTACATGTAATTTGGTAGAGCCAAATCTACTCGATAAGTCAGTGGCATATAGTATGTACTAATGAGGAATGTTTCATTATTTTCTTAAGATTCAGTGCCATACAGAGAACTAAGTCTAGTTAATGGCGAATAGAAAATTCTCTTTATTATAAGATTATATTTGCTTGCTGTACAATTAGAAAAACTTGATATGCATGTATTCATAGTATATACTAATGAATTAGAATAAATGGAAATCACACATAAAATTGACCGAATCGAATTAATTCGATATGATTCGATTCCTTCGGAGTCGGTCTTTCACCCAGCTTTCAAGAGGGAATTGAAAAAACATGCGTGTTTTCCTTGTAGAAACTTGACTTCAATTAATTTGGTAGAAATTAGCAACCATCAAAGAAGTAATTAGTCTGATATGTTTCATAAATGGTTAGCTAGACTGTTGAACAATTCATGCGAGAAAAAAAGTTGAATTTTTTCGGGTTATTGTAAAATTTAGGTTGAAGCCGCATCAACCACCAAGATGACAAGCCATATTAGGTACTTTGGTATATTATTTATTCCTACTCGTCTGTTTAGAGGAAAACGCGTTTTTACTTCTTGCACCAAAGGAATTCTTGAAACGTAAAAACGCACACAAGCTATATCAGAGAAACTCCAGATTTATTATGAAGAAAAATTACCGAGAGATTTGAATTTTCGTTTCTTCGTTATGCAACATAAGTGTGGGGGCGGTGTCCCAACTTCACCTGCGCACTCCTGTGAGACGCCCAAAAGTGCATGACGCATTTAAAGAATAAAGCAACTGAGCATATTTTTTCCCCCTTGAGAGTGCACAATTTTCATATATTAAACGCGATACGAATGCCAGTGTATGTGCCACTGTTATTCGTAGATTGTTGTGCGAATTATCAAATGCGTTAAAATCAGAACATATTTTCCAGTACCTGCATTATTACTCCTTAGTGACTAAACACCTCTGATTGACGTGAATTATACCTGATGAAAGAGTGATAAATACCCATTGACTTTTATCTATGAAAAAATTGTTGAATAAATGTCCTAGAAGTGTTTATTTCATCAGATTGGTAATGACAGATGAAGGTAAAATCGAGGCTTCAAGTAGTCCTCTAAAAAAAGTGATCAAGGGACGTTGAGTACAAGTGGCCAAATAAGTGAAACAAAATGGCTACCTTGAAATAATAACTCGCTTCTAAGTTTTCTCACAGATATGCAAAATTTACTCCAACTCTAAAGATACTGATTTTAAAAATTAAAAAAATATTGGCACCGTGCATAGTTAAAATAATATTATTCTATATAATATTCATGTTATAATATGTTCTACCAATTGCATTTCCCTGTTTCCTTATTATGAATCCGTTAGCACCCGACGACATCAAAACTGCGCATAATAAATTCATCGCACTCGCTGCCACATTCCACCCGTTTTGAGGATTGCAATAAATCACGCAACTTCATGAGTAAGCCGATCTTTCAATTCCTCCTACTGCGATCACGCTGTTCGCCATATGTCGCAGCAAATACGTGTTTGCCCTCGCGCATACTGACGTCGGCAAGAAGGCAGAGGATGTGGACGGAACTTGAGCCGTCGCGACAAAATCGCAATCGATAGTCTACTATGCTTGGAGAAGGGCCAAATGAAATCAGAGCAAAAGCAATGATTTAAGGGTTTTTGCGGAATTTTGTCGCGTGGCAGAATTGGGAATTGTCGTGCAAAACCTGGACGACTAAGAAGGCGATGATGAGATAGTTTCAGAACTCTGGGCGATGGGAATTACAATAAATTGACATCATCTAGTACGGAAATAGTTGTGTTCGAGAGACGACCAACTCCCATATCGGCACCAAAATAAACCCATACTGATCATATTAAAATTGTTAAACATAATGTAGAGCATCCTTAAAAGTCATAAACGGATGAACCTTTTCGTATCATCCGAAGTTTTTACTATGAATGTACATTCAATGTCAATGTTAGCGTACCGATAAGGTTTTCCCCCAAATACTAACAGCGGACGAATACGCAATGTTTCTTATGAAAAGACAAGACTATTTGAAACATCTCGAAACGGATGGCGTGAGCTGAACTACGCTGCCCATACTGGAAACTCATATACGAGATATTATGTAGTTACATGTGCCAGGGCGCAGTGATGAGCCTTTCTTCCTCAATGTACGGATTTTTCTGAGAACACACATGATACTTTTTGCCAATCTGGTTACATTACTCTTGCTGAGCCTACTAAATCTCCAAAATTAGCAGCATCATAAATAGTTAAATTCCACTAGCACATGAAAAACATAAATACCACTCCCTCTTACTGAGTATTTTTTTCATATCCAGTGTTTGAATTTCACTTGGCAAAAAAATAATGTCTTTAGATCCAATCCTATCGTCAGCAGTTACAAATAATCAGCCACAGATACTCTGTGCGGTAGCCTAAATGCCGTCCTTAGGCATTTATCTATGCCGAGTAATCCTTTTTAATGAGTAATTTTGATTTATCTAACGTGGAACTGCAATTTAAAATATCTTTATATTCCTAGGAAGCTTGTCTAATACTTAGGAATGGGAACAGAACATAATTTTTTAAACTTTTGACCAACCGAATCCTCCTAATATACCCTCGATTGCAAAAGAAAATATTTTTGAGCGTAAATTATGGTGACTAATTAATAAATACCAAAATTTTAATTAATGTCGTTTGAATGGTGCAATTATAATTCTGAAGAATTGCACTTCAATTGATTTTCTCTTACCCGATTATTCCATATTCATCCGAGTAGTTTCTTTCAATCAAATAACCGATTTACCAGGTCAATCTGAATTTCACATTTATCGATTCGAAGTTACCTGGACGTCAATCGTCGAGGATTTGCTGAATATTTAATTCTATAATAGTTTCTTCAGTTGTATACTTGGATTGAGAGGCCACAGTTATCTGTGGATGGTTCCCGAGAGACTTACAAATAACATGATTAACTTGTCCATTACCTTAAGATTATCCCGGTGAAAATATCCGGCAGAGATAAAGCATAAAAATGTTTTATCATCTTCTACTAGGCGTTCCAAGTACGAATAGGTGGTGGTATTCGGCAAATGGAACGGACCCAAATATTAATTGATATCATTAAATTTGAATGAATGCCTCTCCAAATTTAAATAAATTCGTTCAATAGCTGTAAAGTACTGCTATAATTACCCAATTAAAACGAGATATCGCTACTTTTTTATTTTCCATGATCACTCCTATATAATGAATGTTTTTTCGTTAGAAAAATATAATTTTTTATGGATTGAGCGCTACATTTCCTCAAAATGCACAAATAAGTTGGACTCGAGGTCTTGTAAAAGTTGAAAAATACCACACATTCATACAGCTGAGGAGATCATAGGCATTATTTTTCCATCCATTGAAATGGTAACAAAAAAACGAGTAGTCATAAATTCCACTGAACCTACGAACATTTTGATAATAGTCTGATTAAAAGAAATTCATTGTACCACTGAAATAATTTGATTTTGGTTGACATAGTTCATAGTTGCATCAATGTGAAATTTAAATGAACCGTCAAATTTCGTAAATAAAAAGCTAAACAATTAAAACTTTTAAACCCAAAATTGAGCTTTTTTTAACCCTAGTAAGTAACTTTTGTCATTTTTTCACTTAAAAAGTTTCAATAACAAAAACAGAAATAAGCATAATCTTGATAAATTGCCATGAGCTGCACAGAAAACCTTAAAATGTGAGCGATTTTTTAAATTATTAGGAAGAATGCCTCACACATTAAAACAGTACTTTGTAAGAACCACCTTTATACTATATGAATGCAAACGTTCTAAAGAAATATTTGTCCTCAGTAAAAAATTTGCAAACTTATTCGTCATGCTATTTACACATTCAATCTCACACGAGGGATGGGGTTTAGGACAAGGCTATCTCCAATCTTCAATTTCTAGCTTAAGCTTACATTAAAAACGCCATTTATATTTCAATCAATTTGGTGTGTTAGATTTTCACAATTATTATCTATTTTTTTACGCCTAATACGGTGGTGAAAGTAACCGTAGCGAAAGAAAAATCAATTTATCCTAGAAATCTTCACTATATTTTTTACACATATAAATAAGTACCTACTTCGCCGCTAATGAGAAAATTATAATAGCGGGTCCTAGAAACGGAAAGAATGGAAGTCACCGAAGATGCGATATAAGGAGAATTTGAAGGCAAAAGATGTGATAAATGGCTAAGATAAGGAGATCGAGAGAGCCGGGAGGATGGAGTAGGTAATGGTAAGAAAGGATATCGTAACGCATCCTTAAAATCCAGAGTGGGTGAGTGGATCTCTGAAAAAAAAAGCCCAACCTTTGGAAAGAAGGGTCTTGGGCAAAAAGTGAAGAGCGTTAGTCTAATTTGTAGGAGATGATCCGAATTCGGGTCCCCATTTCAAGATGGAAGAGTAGGTGCGGTAGGCAGATTATGGCCTTCCTAACGCGGGGATATCGAGCGGCTATCCGGGAGCAGAAGCGGATTTCCCACAGCAGCGACCTCGACGGGTCATTCTCAGGTGAGGGGGCGGAGTTTGCCCCCGGTTAAAGTGTTTTTTATTAGACGGCCCAAAAATCGCGTTTTCTTTCCATCGCATGATTCCAATTCTTCTTCGTTTGAAACTAACTTTGAATCTTTGGACAAAAGCCGCTTTGAGAAGCTACAGTTTGACACCGATGTGTTTTTTTAATGCTGACACAAAATATTTTTCGTTTTGGAAATCTGATAGTTTTCCTTCGTACGATTATTTTAAAACTTTTCAAATGGTTATCTGGTGGGCCTTTATATATGGTGGTCTCCTGATCGATGTCTTTGTCAGTAGCTAATGGGATTTAGTTCTGGATTCTCACGGCAAAGAAAGAATAATTTTTCATGAAAATAGTGAATGGTCATAGACTATGATGTTTTTAATAGCGTCCATACATTAGGATGCATTTAAACCCATGACGTACGAGCATTACAGCGAGTTCATCTTCGATGATTCGTCAAAAATAATTCCTTGTGAAAGTTAACTTCTGGCTGCCTGCTAGTTATTCAATCTATAGATTATATATATATATATATATATATATATATATATATATATATACATATTCAAACTTGAAAATCCCGCCATACGGCGCACAAATATATATATATATATATATATATATATATATATATATATATATATATATATATATATATATATATATATATAGAATCTTTTTTTTAATTAGTTGGAGGGACGTTAATCCTTATTATATGATATATGATAGTGTTCCGCATTAGCTTTTACATAAATATTTCGCACCTCCGAAGAAGTTATTCTCGTGAACACAGTTCAAGTCCACAGTCAACATGTCTTCGAGAAGCTATTAATTCTAAATCCCTATTTCTCTAGCGTTAAATCTAATTTATGATTTCTTGTTTATCTGATTCAGTACCTGCTAACGACAAGAAACTTACCATAACAATGATAACGCGTAAATTTCCTTTGTTTTCATTATTTTTACTTGATCCATGATAATGGAGCGAACGACTCCAAATTTCCACGCTGTATTATCAGCCTCAAACTCGGTTTATTTAATTTGCACCATTATTTAAGTAATTGAGGTAAAATTTTTACTTAAGAATAGTTCGCGTTATTTATAGGATCGTTTTTGAAGATCTATTGTAAACTAACGGGTCTCATGTCGAAATCTTATTTTACTGGTTTGAAAAGCTGCTCTGACTCCATATTTTTTTCTCTAATAAGTCATGAAAATTTATTTCCTTGAGAGGAATTGATTGGTGTGACTGAACTCTTCGGAACTTTGTTTGGCACGGAATGAAATAAAAAATAGGAATATCACAAACAATATGTTATCCAAGTTTCAAGGTACGAGCAAAATTTATTGAATAAAATAAAAACCTAATATGATAATGTAATACATAAAACTTTTGCATCACATAATAATTTAAAATATAATAATGTGCAAAACACTTCCTATTAAGCTTACTCCGCACTCGTGTTTTCGAAGTGCCAATTACCAGCGTTGCTTTTTTCTTAGCGTATGGAGTTTTGCTTACTTTTCCAGTCACTTTTGACAAGTTCGCGGAAGCGTTAAGTCATCAAATCTCGATACCATCCCTCAATGTGTTGAGAACACCGGGTCGACGTTCTCCCCGCCTACCTTTTCCCCCACAGCTCTTTCACCCCTTACCGACCCATCTCGCTCCCATTTCATCCTCCCCCCGGTCTCCATGATCCCGTCCTCCCCCTTCGTACAGGTCCATTGGCGTCTTTGTCCCCTTCCCCCAAAACGCCTCGGGGAGTGGTGGGGGCTTCTTTTATGTCGGTCAGTGGGTCTTCCTTGCCGACGGGAGGTGATCTCCCGGGCTTGTGCCACTTAAATATCCACCCCTAAGCTTCTATCCATACCTTTGAATATCTTCGTCTGTCACGACGTCTCAATCCAGCTAAGTAATGACGTATCCACGCTCCGATAGCCATAACAGAGCCTGCATATGTTCTCGATATGGCCTTCGCCGTACATCGACGTATCGGACTCTTGAGGTCTGAGAGACTTGCAGGTTCCCCGTCTCCAAATCGACATCTTGTAAAATCCCTAAAGGGAGATCCTCCTTAACGAACGCTAAACTGGTACCGGCGTCTTTTCCGTAGAAAGTCTCGAGCACTTCAATCCGCCGGGAGATTTGGTTAGTAAACGCACACATAGGCAACAAACAGTACATACATTATTGTTTGCGTGTATCTTCATTACTTTACTCAACACAACACCTTTTAAATTGCCAACATTTCCATTTCCTACGTTCTGTTTCTTTTGCATAATTAATTCCATTTTCAGAATAATATAAAATTACTCCATACGCATTCAAGTAAACCAATATCTTTTGATAGAACTAATAAAAACAATAAAATATTTTTTTCGGTACATTATTCATTATCAAGATTAAGGGGTCTCTAATATACATTTAGTTACCTTATTATTTCATGCCATTTATCAGTTCAATTAGTGTTAAAATATTGGAATATTACGGAAAATGAAGCCTTCAGAGAAAATGTTCGTGTGCATATAACATTTAGAATTTTTTAGTCAATGACGTAGGCCTAAAATGGGGATTAACCATAAGCGGAGGTCTGATGAAAAGATTTATTGATGCTACAGTTTTTAACATAAAACGGAAGTTAAAGAATATAAGTATTGTAGCTACAAAAATGTTATCAATTTAGAGGCGAAAATATTCAATTCGTAGTTAGCGAAGTGGCTTCTCACATACATCTGGGAAAGATTCAAGCGGATTTGTCCCATAAAATCACCTCAGAACATTTCAATAGGTGATAGGTCAACAGAGGCGAATAAGAATTGGTCCCCATATTTTCAAATTTCATTCCTTGCAGCACTATTGAGAAATCCGTTTTCTGTAATTTGGGAACTGTTGAAGCATTTACTTCACTGTCGAAAACAGTTAATTTTCGTGATCCTTTTAAATAATTCAAGTTTTTGCGTAGTTCAACGTAAAATATGTATTTCTTGATTAACATTCATCAAACTGCATTGACTTCAGGGTCGTATTGTAAATATGCAAACATTTTAAGTTGTGGAAAAAATTAATATGAAGGCATAAAATATTTTTCATTTCAGATCCAATTCGTTACGAACTCACTGTAGTTTATCAGGTTAGTAACCCATCGAATATGTCACTTAAAAATAAATAGTGACAGAAACATATACAACGAGAGATTCATATTATACAACTGAAGAGAGATGCAAGATCTGATATCTAAATGGTAACATTAAGTAATGATGCCCCATTGAATTTATTATCCATTTCTAAGGTAAACATGTGTGGAACGTCAAGAGAAACCAGTTACAATGCCATCCAGGATGGAACGACAACAGTTTTAACGAGCAAGCGATATATTGCTTTTCTTACCATGTTCTTATGATTTTGAAGGCCATGGCACACACAATAGTCTCATTTCGTTGCTTTATTCAACATTATTCTTAAAAAATCTAGCATTGTCGACAAGATCTTAAAAACCTACAAATGCAAAGGGTTTTTAAAAAGGTCTCCAGTAGCTACAAATCTTCGGAACGGCAAAGGCATTAATCTGATGTCCACGAAATAAATCGATCATTTCTTGAATCATTATTGTTCGCTGTGCAAGACATCACTCTATTGTTTTTTCGTCCCCCCTGGACACCTTTCTCACGATACACTTTCATCCTACGGCTCTCTCAAAAGAGCACCGCCTTTTATAGCACCATGAGATTTTTTTATTCCTTCCCTTTTCGGGACATCGTCCACTTTTGACGGGAACTCGGCACTCTTATTTTCCCAAAATCATTGTTCCTTTTTTCCCCCGAATGCCGTTTCTCTCCTCGCGGTTGTATCATGTCGAAGGGCGGAGTAATAAGGAACGCGCGCAAGGCCTTAGACGGAGTTTTTCTCTTGCATCACGTGGAGAGTCAAATGCGAGATCACACTTGTGGAGACCGCAACGCTTGCTGGCATTACAGGTTCGTATTCTAGAAATTTCCCCTTGCATCGGGTGCAAAACGTTCCTGAAATCTCCGTTATTACTCGTTTCTCTTAATTGGAAGAGATAAAATCGGTGCAATTGCCTAAACTGGCTATTTCTACTGTAAGGATAGTTTGAGTGCCTAATTGTGCACTATACTGAATCCTAGGTGACAGAAGAAATCTGAATTTTAAAATTCGGGATATCTGACAAGGATATCTAATTAACCATCAACGAATCCTGTCGGAATTAGACGATTCATATTCAATAGAATCACACAAAAAATGCAAACACCATAAATTATTACATCTCTGTCAATAAAAACGTGGAATTGGAATTGTTGGAAAATTTTATTGCATCAAAAGTATTTTTTTCTACGATTAGAAAATACTGACCAGTCCTTTATTGAAAAACTTCACTGATAAATGAGGTAAATAAGAGATAATGCCAATTTATGCACCTCAATAACATACCAAAATGGGACTATTAATTAGTACAAAGCAAATAATTCTTAGGAACTGACCGAATTATGAGGTTATGCAATTTTTTCTCACTACAGACCATGCATTAAGCGTTCCACTTGAGTGAAGTCAAACGATATGAGCCGCTCTATTAACAAGGTTATATCTCATGCATTATTCTCGTCCTCTCCGATAATAGGAGTGGCTGCTGGATGCATGAGCCATAGCGGCTGCTCTAGGATTGGATAGAACCTCCAGCATTTACATCGCTGAACAGTGTTCAGTGATTACTCCAGTACATTGGAAAACGTTAAGGCCCCAGGTTAGCTTATGGACTGCAGAGCCTAGTGGTAAATAGAATTTCAGCTGGCCGGTAATTAAGAGCAATGAACAACTATGATGAGAGTACCGTCGAAGATAAATTTGAGTGACTAAAGTGCACGTAGTTTTTATGGAAGACGACCGACATCTGAAGTTACTTACGCCATTAGGGTACTGATAATTTGGTGAAAGTAGAATTTTCAGGGAAGACTTAACGAAATACGCCAAGGGGTTCAAAATTTAATGTCTTATCCAACAGACGCCGTAGTCCATTGCAAGTGCTCTCTACATAAAACACCAAGTCGGGATACCACTGAAAAACTTTTACTGTCGGGATTCCTACCCATTTGCTACAAAACGTACTTTTCTCCCATTTACAAATTGGTTAGGATGTAGTTTATCCCCATGAAAAAATACGGTTTTCAAAAAATAGTCACAATAGTACAAGGAAAGAAGTCATTCCTCAGGTTTAGAAGAAGTACCGATAGTAGTAACGATAAACTACCAAAGAATTTGGTAGTTTATCGTTAAAATTCCCTTTCGACATTTTTCAAAAATAACTCCGCGAGATATTTCTATGCGGATTTCAAAATCTTAGGAGTTGTCGGGTAGACTACGAAAACACATTCATGTCATTATCTTAAACTACGTATAGCTGATGGCGGCACGTGCTATAGTCCCTCTCCTTGAAGAAACAAGAGGAGTAGAACGTAGTAGTGATACACGAAGAAAGAGTAGAAAAGTGGGAAGAAGAGGCAAAAGAAGTTGGAGATGTGGGTGGGAGTGGGAGGGTAATAAGGGCGTCTCCATGGGGTGTGGAAGGGGGAGGACAAGGGAGAGAAAATGACAAGGAGGGAGGGCTGTGAGAGGGAGGGGGGATTCGGACTATGGGTGGAAGGAGTAGCAGCGAGTATCGGGCAAAAGGGAAGGAGTGCGGATCGGGGCAGGGAGGAGGCGCACGGGGCCGCGGGGAGAGTATAAGCCCCGAAGGGGCGGTGGGGGGAGGGTTTCTGGCTCGCAAGGCGGAAAGGCAGCAAAAAATGCCCAAATGTTAGGGAAGAGGGCGGGAAGGGACCGGGAGTACGAGGCACAGAAGCTAGCAGGGGACTACGAGGGGAGCGAAACGGGAAGAAAAAGGGATGGATGCAAGGGGACGGAGAGAAGGATGTGAATAACGAAAGAGTGTGCAAAGTAATGAAACTTGGTGAGGAACTAAGACCAAGGGATTGGGTTGCTGATGTTGGTCAGTGTGCATTCTAGGTCTCCTCGGCAGACTTGGACACCCAGTGTGTCATATTTTTGTGTTAGACTCCCAAGTAAGCACGGGCTTGTATGTCATTAGGACCTTTTTCATTTGAGGGGAGTATTCTTTCGCAGGACGGTCGAAAATATTAGCGATCATTTGGAGACCAGGCAAAGGACATAAAATTTGTCTCTCCAGGTTTCTTTTTACCCTCGTTCATAAACTTTTTTGCTGAAATCCTTGAAGCTATAAATGCAATCCACTGTCGATTACCTCGCAAAAACGACACCACCATAATGGTGATAAACATATGAATGAAGAACCATTATCGTTTCTTGCCCCAGAAAGAGAAGACTTATTTTCCACATCAATTGTATAATGTCCAACATCGCGCATCTAAGTTTAAAAACTATATATTTTAGCATACGAGTATGCCATTTAACTCTAATAGCGATTACTGATTCCTGATAATCCGAATTGAAATCCTTACATCGGGAGGCCAGTGGAAAAACGGGCAATAATGAACATTTTAATTTGTGAGATGGAAATGAAAAGAAAAGGTAGAGATTTAAAAATGTATGGAAGAAAATGATGCAAGCACATACATGGTAGAGCAAGTAAAAAGGAATATAAGATGGAAAGCTGATGGGAGGAATGGAGGTCTGCAGTGAAAAACTGTAATGATTGAAGAATTAATATTTCATTAATATGACAAACGCCACACTTTTCAATGCTTCACTTCAATAATGAATAGCCTTGTACAGATCCGTCACCGCCATCACAATTCACCACATCACAAGTTAATTCAAATACGTGTACATGTGTAGTCAAATAACTTTTCATTTTTGTTTGAATGTAACATGAATATCAGACAGTGTGTTTTCAACGTTGAAGTCCTCTGCCGTCCAGAAAAGCCAATAATGAAAACCTCCAGTGTAAAATATATCTCAATAGAGGGAGAACAGTAAACGTCGGTGAAGTCTTTTCGCGGATAGATCGAAATAGTCGATTCGATGACGCTTCGAGAAACGAATGACCCTTCCTAATATAAAGGACGATACGCTGGAGAAATGGTGCGAGTTGGGGGGGGGTTCTATGGAGGAAGTTCTATGGAGTTGGAACTGAAGGGAAGTGAGCAGCAAGAAGCAGCGATTCATGTGCCATGGATTGTGATTGGAGAGGGGACGAAGACGGAGCAGAGAAAGATGTCTTAAAACTGGGATACATGTGAAAATGCCCCGAGTGCGGAGATCATAACGGGGTGGGGCGAGGCAGGTTAGACGGGGAGACGTGGATGCGGGAAGGAGGGTTCTATAGAGGTGATAGATTGAAGAAGGGGGGGGACAAACGGGTGAGGTTTGATGGCGGAGCAAATCTTTCCCATACTTATAGACGGATGGATAAGGTTGGGGGCCCTTCAAAGCCATCCCCTCAGCTCCACCTACATTTAACTTTTCCCTCCCCTATCCAACTGTCTCATTCTCTCTGAAAACCTTAACGCCCTTCCCCGAAGCTTCAGACCCGACTTTTCCTCTACCACACGGAAAATTTAATAATGCGGCCGTTATCAGTCATGTCGCTCAAGAGTCAAGTGAAGGTGGCGTTCATTGATGCATAATCGATGTCTTCCTTGGAACTGAACGGGACAAGGTGGGAGGAATATTCGTGGCTCAAGAGACGCGAGTTTTAATTGAGTACAAGACTAAACTCTCTCTCACTTCATCCTGCTTCCATTTTCTCCAACATCTACCCGTATTTTACTCCTCTCAATTTTAGGTACATAAAAAAAACAGTATTAAGAACCGAGTACTGTGCTACGTATGGTGTGGAGTCGAGAAAATTAACCGAGCCTCTAAAATATTGCTTCTGACATGCATTAATAAAGGAAACAGGAGGAATTCACGCCATCAACACCGATTTTCTCCGTAAAATCTTTTAATATGACTTAAGAGGGAAGTGAAAATTTTTTACTACAACGCTTATTCACGCAAGACAATGGGGGCCCTTGCAACTTCCAAGTTTCGAATTAAAGTGAGCAATATTCTCTGGACTCGGGCAGCCAGGTTTTCGAGCAATACACCTTGATAGATACGTTTGACTTCAGTCCGTAAGTAATGCATGGAATATCTCTGTTCGTAAGAAAAGGTGCCCTCAACATTCCTGGCAACCATGCACTATTGGCTGCAGGCCATTATACCGCGGATGTTTCCCCATCCACTAGTGCAACTCAAAAATGTCAAATGAAGCATTCATTGCCTCCGAGTGCATTTGTTCATAATGTAAACTTCTTTCCTCCTTCCATTATAGGTAGTTTTAAATATCATATCGTAAATAAAACAGACGTGGTCGACGTGTCCCAGTGGTCACAATCACTATTTCTATCGCATCAGCAGAAAAGTTACAAAAAATTATCAACTCCTCACAGCGCGTATAAAACTAGATATCACCAACTTCTTAATGCCAGTTATTGGATTCATTTACTCAGATCGTCCCTATGTCTGCCTGGGGTTAAAGACAACTTTCAAAACTCATTAAGCCGGGCGACTTTTTTCCACCAGATTTTATAACCATGCGGTAAAAACCAGGAGCTGAGACGAGAAAACAGTGGAGAGGGGGAAAATGGAGAGCGAGAAAGTTTAAAAACGGTGTTAGGGGATTTCACGGGGGATAATTATGCAAGGGGGTAAATGACAAGGAATACAACCCATTTGGACGCCCTGGGCTCGAGACGGTCGACGAGAAATAAACAATCAAACCTATTGTGATCGCCTTGGGCAAAAATAACGATGGCAAAAAAAATCAGGCCATTCTCTCAATGAGATGAGATGGGGCATACCCTGAGCTAAATGGGGCGTCCGCTAGAGAGGCTATTAGGAGAGGAGACGAAGGAGAATGGATAGGGAAATAAAAGCCAGAAAAGGGGGAGATGGCAGAGCCCAGAGGAGAGAAGGGATGGCTTTGTTAATAGTTGGTAGGAAAAGGAATTAGCTTGAAACTTTTAGAAAATACAACGAAATGGACTAGCCAAAGAAGCTCGGGAGAGTATTATCGGAGATTGAGAAGTATTAGGGCTCCTAGATAATATTAAGGCTCCTTGATAATATCCATTAAGAATGCTGTTCTGTGCAGTAAGCAAGGAAGACTTATTATATAGTTATTTACGAGAAGCCCGTTTCTGAAAGCTAAAACCCAATAACCAATTCTACGAGTCCATATTGTTATTATTATTGTTGTCTCAAAAATCATATCCGTTTACGATTAATGTCTAAACATTGGAATATGAGATTTAGAAAAACTAAATTTAAATTATGGCTGCTCTGCGAACACAGTGTACTGTGCACTAAAACAATTGTAAAATGTAATGATCATCTGCCAAGTATATTCGGAAATGGTTTTCAGCACAATTATTGTGCTCTTTTCTGTATTACGAAAACTGCCAACATTAAACACCGCGTATTGTCTAACTAGTGTATTAAATGGCGCCTGCCTCATTTATTGGTATTTATCCATGATGGCAATAATCGAAGAAAATAAGGAAAGAACAAATGAAAGAATATTTCACAAAAAAATTGACTTTTTGGGGAATAAATATTTTCTTTATTTGTTTCCTTTAATATGATGGGAAACGAAATAACATAACCTCAATGGCTTCAGTCCTGCGAAAGTACGTTCATGTGACGAGAACACTGCTCAGGGGAAGTTATAATGTAAAAATTAGAAGACGCTTGGGACATAGATTTGGCCTTAACTGCATTACTGGAATTCACTAACAATAAAAAATGAATAGTTAATATTTACATGGGTAACATATTTCAAATCTTGGAGTAGTCAGGCCAGTTTCGAACACTTTATCCGACTGCATGAAAGAGGAAAAGTATTTCGTGTTCAAAAGTAGTCCGGTGTGCAATCATCCCCTGCCAAAGACCCTAGCGGTGGTATTCCATGAATAAAAACGCATGGTAGATTTAAAGAATCCTTCGATAAGATTCTCACAAGAAATTTATGCACAAATTTTGATGTTTTAATATTAACGAGAAATCAAATCAAACTTATTTCCGTCACATTTTTTCCACTCATTTATAGCAATCAATTGGTTCTTGGACCCTTTTCAGAATATGATATTTACCTTGAAACTCTATTTGCCTTGTATAGAACAACTTTGTCACGATCAAGATAAATTTTATACTAGGATCTTCTTCCACATCTCTTTCTCATAAATGTCCGATTTTTCCATCAAGCATTTAGTGTTTCTGATGAAATATTATCTATTCCGACTACTTGTTAGACTTTATCTCTCATAGTGCTTTCCCAAATAAAATTCCAACAATTACAATATACACTTTCTTTCAACAGGCCAGAATAATATCCTTACCAAAAACCCCTTCTACGTATTCTTTCCACCTTTCTGAATTTCATCTGGCCAACGTCACACTGTCTTATCTCATATTTCATACAGCTTTTCCCTTGACTTATCATGCAAATTCTCATATCTTCTTATTTCTGTTTTACCGTCCCTACTTCTCCTATTTCTGAGAATTTTCCGTATGCTCTCAATAATCTTTTCACCAGTTTCCTGGACCAATAAGTTTTTGGTCTAAATTTGTTCTATGCACGTTTTACATTCCTATTTCCTTGTGAACGTTCTTCAATGTTTTTCTTCCTTCCATCCTCTTTGGCACTTCTCCAGTGACCCATGTACTTGATCCTATTATTCTTTAACAAGCCTATTGTTTACTTAGCAGCCATTTCTGCCTCATTCTTAACCTCCTCCTACCTTTCTCCAACCGTTTTCATTCCTGTCTTCTTTTCTATGTTTATGAAGTTTTTCTTGATACTTCCGTTTTACTCCGATTGATACTTCAAGATTCCACTTTGAAAATTTTCTAACCCTCCTAGTCCTATTGAGTTTAACATTTAATTTCCTGATATTTAAATTACGATCAGAATCTACATCCATGGTTGCCGTATGATCGAATGGATTCCTAAATCTCTGTCGACCTTCGATATTATCTAACCTGTTTCTCCTGGTACCTTCCATGTGCACCTACGCCTGTGATGTTTGAACCAGGTTTTATTTATTATCCTTATATATTAACCCTTTATTCTGCAGAACTTGTCTGATTTCTCTCCGTGATCATTGGTAATTCCAACACCGTACTCTCCTACCTTTTTCTCATCCCTCTCTTTCCCAACTACAGCGTTCTAAACCCTCATCACTTTCATGTTTCTTCCCAGACACACATACAATTATTTCTTTTACTTGTTCAAACATACTGTCGATTTCTTCCTTCTGGAGATTACTTATCGGCATACACACCTGGATTACAACTATATTGGTCGGATTAGCTTTTATATCTACCATTACTATCACATATCTACTCAATATTCACTACCTTTCTCCCCAGTTTCCTATCCTCTACGGCCGCTCCATTTTGAGTCTCCTCCCCCATATTAATTACTCTAATTACCACTCCAGTAATCCCTGCTGTCCCTCCACCTCACCTCACAAAAACCTTGATATACCAATTCCTCCTCCATTCCTCTCATGACGTTTTCTAGCTTCGCTTTCCTCACCAAGGTCCTAAAAACGGTTCCACATGATGCTTATGCTTACTTCAGTGACTGATATCTGTACTGATTATCCGGAAGTTCAATATTGAATTCGAACTTTGCACTAAATCTTGGAAATAGTCCATCCTTTCCATCGGTTGATTACTGTACCATTTGGACGGAATCATCATGGAGTTAGATTGATTGCCGAATTGGATCGCCTGCAGCGTATAGGTGCTGGATTTGTTAAACATTGTTAGCGTATCAAAGTTCTAAGAGGAAATAGGTTGGTAATAACTCACGGGGCAAAGGTTAAATTACAGATAAATTAAAAATAAACTCTTGCATAACTTGTAAGGATGTCTCTTTAACGATTATGTTAAAAATGAATTATTAGCCCCCACGTACTCCGGTAGGAGAGATCATATAACTTAAATAAGAGAGATTAAGTGTAAAATATATCGATATAAGATGCCATATTAACCAAGAGGGATAAGGTATCAGAATAGCGTTGGCCAACCGCCTTAGGGGGAAAACTACGTACTACTGCTAATTAATCAAAAGTATTATGGTGTGTGCGTTTCGTTATCGCCCCCTGCCACACACCCTAGTAGTGGATTACAGGGTGCAATATAATAATTATAACGCTTCAATTTCAAGCATTTAGTCGTTCTCATGTCAGAAGCAAGCCATAGTTGTATGAAGGAAATGGCTATGATATTAGAGGCAATGTTATATGCCAACTTTAAAAATTCCGAAAAGAAAAAGGAAAATCTGGGCAAGGATCTGGTTTAACAGGAGAAAGTTAAAGAACAGCACTATTTTTCTAGCGTAGCAGTGAAATTAACTGCTGAATTAAGGCATTTGCAGTTATATAAGTGTGAATCGTGAGATATTTCAACCTTCGTGCGATTTCTTTGCCAGAGAGCACGTATTTACTGACAGATCACGACGACCGGTTTCCCACAAAAATAACGTGAATTCCAGTGCCAACATTGGTAGTCACCCGCTATTCTTTGATTGTTAGTTGGATTCAAGAATCGGAAATAAAATAACCATCGTACTTATTTCTCTTTTCAGTAATGAAGATAGAATTGAACTTATTTATAAATTCAATGCCCCCTTTTAAAAGATACAATTTTTTGCATCCCAAATTCAGTATCGATATAAGCGTCGTGTAAATCGGGCTTAACATTCCATTCCATGGATGTACCTATCCCAAAACGTTGCGGTCCCCTTCTGTATTTCCTTTTCCTCTGACGACGCGGAAGTCAGGGATTTCCTGCACCCAGGCATGTGGGCCAAGTACCGTGGTTCGCAACTTTAATTTTCACGTCCGTCCATACCATGGGAATGACAATCTAAGTAGTTTCCCATTACCTTCCTCAATTGTTTCTAACGTGACCTAACTAAACTTGTGACCCACCGAGGAAGAATACCGTCCCTCTCCCTCCGTCCCTAATGAGGTATACAAGCTGCGTGGGCTGCCTATCGTCTGGCTCTCACTTGGTCACCCTACCAGGAGTAAATATCACTGACCACGTCAGTACGACTTCAGCTGTCAACGGAACACCCAGGCTCTTCCACGACGTCAAAGTTGAAGTACGAAGGAACGGCCAGGCATAAATGCACAAATATTAGTTTATACAAGCATTGTAATAGATTTCCTATACTCCCGTTAACACAACTCCCGCCACACACAAAAATCCATGCTTAAACGCATCATACAATAATTAATCAACATTAAATTTTGTTTCTAAAGCATACAAGTATTTAATTATACGGTCTTGGCGTGCTTATTGATTTTTTTAGCAGTCTCTGATCATGTAGAGTTGGTAAAGTTACTGGAAATATTGCGAAAAATGGTAGTAGACTTACACGAAACTTCTACTCGACCTTCACGAAACTTATACAAATGGCACAATTGAGTTATAATCGATGGTTTCAGGCGTTATTTTATGGAATCGGTTCATTCTTAAGCGGATAAAATAATACTTTGTATTCCACAGATTTATCCGCTTAAGGCACAATTGAGGATAAAGAAGGGAATTGGGATGGCCAATGATTGGCAGGGGAAAGAGACAAATTTGCCGATATCTCCAGTTCTTTTCAACATATGCGCTGAGGGCGTATTAGGAGTAGCATGGAAGAGAGCTGGAGATGGGTAAAAATGCTAGGTGAGGTAATAAATCACTTAGCTTTACAGATGACCAAGCAAATATTCAGACAGCTAAGGGCTTGCAGTTATTATTGAGTGCTTTATATGAACAATGCGAGTGTTACGGGATGGAGATTAGCCACAAGAAAACAAATTAACGAAATTCTCGAGAGTGTAAGAGCTGAATTAAAGTCAGAAGCAATACATTCGAGCAGGTGAAGTGGTCCACGAATTTAAGTGGAAAAGAAGAATCGTAGTGGAGGCATTAGGAGAAGAATTGCGAAAGCAAAAAAATCAATATTAATGAAGAAGAGAAATGATTATATGTACAAAAAGTAAAAATGTGAATATAAAATTAGTAAAATTTAATATGGAGGGCAGTCAGGGCTTTATGGAAATCAGATCTTGGCATTTAAGGCATGGCCGTAGATTGGAGGTTTTGAAATGTGTGGCGGAGAATGGAGAAAATAAGTGGGACAGAGAGGAAGACAAACTCTGAGCTTAAAAATAGGGTTGGTGAAGAGAGAAAGTTACCGGGGAACTACCGAAAAAGGCAGGGAAAGTAGATGAGGAAAATATTGAAAGGTAGTGTTATGTTGTGGCCGTGATATAAGTGAGGACGCTATTTAGATAGCGTGAAGACAGGCAGAAGTTAACAAGAAATGAAGAAAGAAATAATGTAGAGCAAAGACAGCGGAAGCTTTCACTGTACTTAAGTACATAAAGGGTTAAGAACCGTCCAAATCCGTATGGTGACCTAACACGCCCACACACGACATTATGTGGTCTTTCAGGGTGTTGTAAAAGCGCAGATCTAATAAATAGGTTCTACTCGGGTACTTTTTTGTCATGAATCCTTAAAGCATTTTACGAGGCTCTATGCATAATTTATCCTAAGACCCTGAAATCAATAAAGCAATAGCGAAACACAATGAGAAGTAAGTAGGAAATGGGGTGCAAAAATGCATTTTGATTCAAAACACTTTATTTCTCTGCAGCTGAAATTAAAAAATGACAAATGAACAATAGCTTGGACACTTGCATGAATAAATATTACCATTTGCTTAATTGCACATAGACGTCGTCTGCTGATCAGCAGGTAGGTAAACGAGAGTCGGTTACTTTTTAAAAAGAGAGCAAACCATACGGAGAGACATAAAGGTCGACATTCAACTCACATGCCGCTCCAAGCCACCACCCCCGACCACGAGAGAAAAGCGATGAAGATGAAGAGAAGCGGAGAACAACGGGAAGTAATGAGATCGGATAGGATGAGAGAGGAAAATGAAGAAATTTGGGGGAAAGTGGAGGAGGTTACTGTGAGAGGGTTGGAGGTTTAGGGGGGCAAGTTCGAGGGAAGAGAACGAAGAGGCGGTGGTGTTATGCAGAAAGAGGAGGAGAAGGGTTCTCTCTACTTGGCTCATTTCTTAGATGGATGAGAGTGTGGTGGTGTCGGGTGTGTGGGGAGGGGTGTGATGGAGTGCAGGGAGAGAGGAGGAGACGTGGGGAAGAGGGAGTTGTGTGGATGTGCCCGTGTGCTTAGTACGGAGATGGGGGGTTGCACTCAGAAGAAGAAGGAAAGTAGGGATGGAGTAGGAAAAAGGCGGGAGGAGGTTCGGAGGAGGGAAGGGGGCCGGAGGAAAGAGACTGAAATGACGGAGGGCTGGCCTGCAGAGAAACAGCAGGGACATTGTTGCCATATTTCAATGGGCTCCGTCGCCATATTTGCCGCGACATAAATGATTATTTAATATGCGTCGTTGGGATGGAAGCTAGTCGTGGACGGGGGCGAGAAAGAAAGGGATGGGGGTAAGGGTTGAAGATGGTGTGAGAATGCAAGAAGGAGGAGAATGGGGCGGCGGGGGAGACGGGTGGTAAGGGATGAGGGGGGGGTCGCGTGGAGGACTGTTGTCTTGGGAAGAGTAATGCTTTCGCCTGGTAGGGCGAGGGTTGGTGTGCTACGGAGGTAGTGGGAAGTGAGGAGGGTTAACGGGGAGACGTGTGGAAGGGGAGCGCGGTGGGACCGGGGAGAGAGTGGTTAGGTCACCGAGGTCAAGGTGTGGGATATGTTTGTTTTAACGTTGAGTAACTTCTTCGTCTGAAGATGGCTAAGAGGGAGAGGAATTGCCTCCACCGGAGTTGAAAGAATGAGAAAAAATTAATTCTCGGAAAAATTCTTAATAGCAGAGTGGCTGGGAGAAAAAAATTGTCTTAAGGTCATAAAGTCTAATGATGTTACTATCACTGTAGTGTGAGGATTTTTAAAATATGTATTCGCCATAGAATTTCATTCAGCAATTTGGAGACCGGGAGGAGGGCATTTGAAATGCGCTGCGGTCTGTAGTTGGGTTTCAATTTTCTCGACGGAATTCCACAGGAAATAAATGGTTTGTGCCCCATGTAAAGTTAATCCAACTTCAAATTCCTTGCCAGAACTCGTGCTAATTCTTCGGAATGATATATTGTCTAACAAAATAATATTTTAAATATATCATTTAATTTATCCGTCATTGCGCGATTTCTTAGACGTTAAACATTATTATTAATGAAGGGTATTCCACGTCTTTTGCTCAATTACATCCAATGTGGAAACATATTCTAGGGATTCTATCATGAAAATACTGAACTGTATTTTTTTTTCTTTTCAGTAAAATTTATACATTAATCGGGAAGGGTAATGGTTATGTGAGTTATGGTAATGGTTATGTTCTAGGGGATTTATTTAACCTGTATCCATGGTTTTCCTCATAACTACACGATTGGGCGAAGGTAAAATACAGCAATAAATATTTTTAATAAAAAAATAATATATTCTGGGGTGTTTAAGGATATTCCGTTCGATACACCTCTTTTAAAGACAATATATCCCTGGCAATAATCCTATGAAATTTTCTGTCAAATCGTATATCTATTTCATTTTAAATTAGTTAATGAAACAGCCCATTCCTACGCCTATTGTGATGGCGATGAGGACCGTACCATGTGTCCAGGGCGTCCGTCCCATTCAATAGAATGAAAATTGCACCTTTTAGGTGCAATTGGTTACATGGTACACGATATTGGTTACATGGCTTTGTACTCTCTTTTGATTATTCCCGTATCCTTCCCGTTTAATTCATAGTACTTGTACTTAGTACTTACATAGTATTAAATACCTACTTCCGTAAAGTAAAACTGTAGTAAAAATGGCAGTTAGAACGGGCATATATTTATTTACCCTTCAGAGAGTAGACAAGAACCGAAGTTAATTAGTTTATATTTATTTTTCCAGCTGCTCCACTTGATTCTACAACCACCACCATTCTACACCACCATCCAACCACAGTTAAAACCCCGAAGGTTGGTTTGATAGGTGAGGGTAGAGCTCAACTAGGACTAAGCCTAACGATAAGTGGAATTCACATATCTGAGTAGGAGATCAGTTCCTTTCCCAGTGCTGCCTATGATTTTTCAGCAAGATCTCGTACCGAAAAATCACACATCTTGGATGATTACCTGTAGAAGCGTGCCAGGGAATCATACCCAGGCCCTCCGAAAATTTGCTCAGCGCTCGGCCCGCTTGACTACCACGTTCCCCTTCCGTGATATACATACACTATTTTAAATCAGAAACTGAACTAAGGGTTATGTAAAATATATAATAGCATTGTTTTATGACTCATGCAATAATGTAGGGCTATCGGATTCTTAGAATATTACTAATGGACTATTTTACCGACTAACTCATATAAACAATGAATATTTTAGTTTTGCGTCATTCCACCATAAACATAATAAAATGTTATTTGTCTCCGGGCAATTATTACTTGAGCTCACTATTAATAAAAATATGTGCACTCTAAAAATAGCTTAAAAATCAATCCCGAGAACAATAAATGAATAGTAAAGCGCGATCGATAGGATTCGACACCCCAACGGCATTACAGTGTATTGCATTTGCTGGTGGTATCGATTTTTACGCGCTGAAGACTGCTATAAAGTGGTCAAATGTTTGCTATGCTGCCATTTAAGGTACATTTTGGATGGACACAGGCTGGGTATCGCTAAATTTCTAATCTCCGCTTAACAAGACACGACCGGACACCTCACACTATTTATTTAACCCTTCCTCAATTCTGCCTAATTCCTCCATTCTGTCCAATCCTTTTCCTCCCCCTAAATTTCCCGACAAACGTCCCCTTTGACCGCAGACTTTAACACTACATCGCCAACCAAAATGCTCAACATCAATCTTTCCTAATCGGATCACTTGAAATTCTCCCAAATACGAGAACACTCTTACCTTCCCCAACATGCCTATGTTCTACTTCTTTTATTTATTTATTTAACAAAGTAGCCAAAAACGGCACAAAGGCTTTTACATTGACTGACATATAACATAACATAAGCTTAGAAAAAGAACGGGTAAAAGCAATTAACAATAAAGAAGAGTAAACAAAAAATGTTAAGAACAGCTATAAGATGGCAGGAGAGCACATATGCAACCAGAGAGAGAGCTAAGTTACTATCTGGCGCTTGAGGAAGGAGGTGAAAGTGTTGAGAGAGGAAGAGAGGTCCAGGGAAGGATACTGGATGCTTAGGGAATTAATTTTAGCGGGAAGTCGATAGAATAGGGAACGTTGAGAGACCGAGAGACGGAAATTTGGAATCTTCAACAGACTCGAGTTACGTGTTAGCCGAGGGGGAAGACGAATTGAGAAGAGAGGAAGAAGGTCGTTGGTAGGGAGAGTTCCGTTAATGATGCTAAGTAAGAATTTCACATCACATAGTAATCGACGGCGGTGGAGAGGGGAAATACCAACGGATGAGACAGTAAAGTCCCGGATTTTTGATGGAAGGGATGCGATAACGGGAAATTGATATAAAGAAATTAAGAGGTCTGTTGAGTTTTTATTTTATTTTCATCCATTTTACTTAGAATTGCACTTGGCAAGGAGGCTTTCCTAAGGAGGAGGGAGTTGATGACGGGGACGTTGTGTAGGGAGGTTAAGACAAGACACGTAAAAACTCTGATATGGAGCGTACGGCGCGGAAGCGTGGTCACTGAAGCAGGAGGATAGACGTAGATTGGAGGCTTTTGAAATGTGGGTGTGGAGAAGAATGGAGAAGGTGAAATGGACCGAAAGGAAAACAAATGAGGAAGTACTGGAGATGGTGAGTGAGGAGAGGGGTTTGTTGAGAGAAATCCTATGGAGGCAGGAAAAATGGATGAAAGGCGTATTGAGCGGCAGTGGAATGTTGAAGAAGGTAACAGAGGGGAGGATGTTGGGCAAACGAGGAAAGGGCAGGAACAGGATAGGGATGTTGGACGGGATGAAGGGAGGAAGGAAGTACACAGAGATGAAGAGGGACCTGATGTAGAGTAGGTTTTCTTAGGAGTCACAAAATATTTATTTGATAGTTGTGTCCATCCGAAAACCTACCTTAACCGGAAGATTACCTAATAAAACCTAATAAAAAATCCCTCACATCCACACCTTCCTTCAATCTTACCTTCAATCTATAACTACCACGTTGCTTCAATGACTGAGTTTCCTCGCCATACAAAATCACGTTTGCTATCATTTTTCGCTAATAGTTTCTTAACATCATAACTCCATTACCTAACATCAATTTCGTCCTCCTTGTAAAAATTTCTTTGCCTAACGCAATTCTTCTTCGCACTTCCCTACTACTTAAACTATCTTGGTCCAGAACATTTCCACGATAGGTAAGCGCTTCACCGCCACTAGTTTGTGCCCTCCCTTTTTTAAGTTTGACAGTTTTCAAAATGCTATCGGTCCAAAGCTTTGAAATATAGAGTCTATTGTTTAGTTGATGTTCTTAATATCGTTATCTGCACTTTTCAATCCACGATGACTTTTCGAGAATAAATGCGCAAGGGTGCGTTCCTTGTATCAACGTACGCATGCATCCGCACAGGAACAAGGCGCTTGGAGTCAATGCGCGCAGGGCGAGTGAGTTAGCAAGACGGAGGGAGAGAGGTAGGGAGATCGCGGAAGAGCGGCGACGCCCTTGGGGACGCTGGGGAGGCGGCGGCTACGACCCGTCGGCGGTCGGGGCGCTGTCACACGGAGGGCGTCATGTGGAAAACCGAGATGGTTAGTCGGCCGGTTATGAGGCCCCGCGGGTGCACGCACACACACACACCCTCCCTCCCGCTCTTCTCCTCGGGGCGACATCAGTCGGTGCATGTGTTGTCGGAGTGTTGAAAGGGAGAGAAAATGGAAGGAGGGCCAACTGGGCGTGTGTGGGAGGACACATGGGTGTTAGGGCTCACATGGGCGGAATGAATCTGGAGAGAGGATATACAAGTTATGCATCCCTTCTGGCGAGCGGAATGCAAAAGAAAAAATTGAGGTTTTGGTGGAATTGACGAATATGCCTAGTGAGCATGCTTGATGATCCCACTTAAATTTGGTGCGGAATTTTTCAGCAAAGCATTCATTAATGCAATGTTTCCCGGATATAATGGAAGGGAAAAGACGATTCTTAACTCCCATTGGACTTGAAAATAAGAATCATTTTTTCCTTCCCTTCATTTGAGAAGAATATTATGTTATTGCGAATATTTTAATGAAAAAATTATTTACCAAATTCCCAGAATGGTGGATGGTATTCCCAAAATGATGCCACCAAATATCACCATAAATTTTATGGTATTCTGAATTCTATGACCTGTTTTATCTATCATTCATTACCGTATTATTTGTTGTCTTTAAGAACATTTGGAAGCACAACCTTATTATCCGGGAATTTTCTAAAACAATTTTAAAAACTTAAACGTTGACTGAATACACTAATTTCATAATGTGCATTGCAAACGAGACAGCTTTTTAATCAGTAGTGACTTAAATATAAATGCTAAAAAAAATCAGCAACTTCAGTGATAACTAATGTAATAGTTTCAAGGCAGTTTTATTATCATAAGCATATCAATGACGCAGTCGCTCTCCAGTATAAAACAGAATGAAATATATCAAAAGAAAGAAATCTATCAATAGGTGTACAGCTTCACCAATCATTCTCATGAAAAAATGAGTGCCATCGATATACATTAAGTACGACTTATATATATTTTAACGCTCGAAAAACAGTAGGAGAGTACAACTGAGATTTATTAGTTACTTACATATCAACATTACCAAACTAATGAGTATCTTCAGAAAATAGGAATAGATTGGAGGGGCAGGAGGTTAATCCGCAACCTGTACATGTCTCAGACTGCTCAGGTCAGGTGGGTGTGGGGAACGGAGAGTCCGGATGGGCTGTGTTAGGAAGAGGGGTAAGGCAGGGTTGCCCATTGTCACCAGTGCTGTTCAACGTATATGTGGAGGAAATGATTAAAGAGGCATGGGAAGAACTGGAGGTAGGTATGGAAGTCGGCGGGGTATTCGTAAAATCGGTTAGGTTTGTTGATGACCAAGAATTATTGGAGATGAAAAATTAGTAACTTTGCGATTCCACTGAAAATTTATTACGAGACGACTCGGGTTTCGACGTTAAACGTTATATCCAGGTGACGAAGATGACGTTGAACGTGGAAACCAGGGCCGTCTTTCAGTGGAATCACAAAGTTACTATTTTTTCATTTCCAATATGAATCGGTTACATAAAGTCGCGCCGGAAACCATCAATTAGACCAAGCATTAGTTGGTCAGTCAGCCAAGGGGTTACAAGCATTGCTGAGGGAATTGGAAATTCAAGGCGATAGATATGGAATGAGAATCATTATTAATAATATAAAGGTTATATGATTTTGCAGAAAGAAAATGGCTAAGCTAAACATTAAAATAGGAGGGGAAAACTAGAACAAGTAGAAAAGTCTACGTATCTCGGAGATGTTTGGACTAATGCGGTCAAGCAGTAGGGACGTAAAGAAAAGAATTGTGCTAGGCAAAGATGCTTACACAAGGAGGAGGGAGTTCATGACAAGAACGTTGATTAAGGATATTAAGAAAAGACTCTTCAAAACTTTGATACGGAACGTAGGTTAGTACGGCGCGAAAACATGGTCACTGAAGCAGGAGGATAGACGAAGATTGGAGGCTTTTGAAATGTGGGTGTGAAGAATAATGGAGAATGTGAAATGGACCGAAAGGAAAATAATTAAGAAAGCACTGGGTATGGTGGCAGAAACCCTAAGAAGGCAGAACAAATGGATGAAGGGCGTTTTGATTGACAGTGGGATGTTGAAGACTGTAATAGAGGCAAACGAGGAAAGGGCAGGAAAAGATTAGGGATGTTGGACGGGATGAAGGGAGGAAGGAAGTACACAGGGATGAAGAAAGGCTTGATGTAGAGTAGGTTACTGGATTGTGTTTTGTTAGGAGTCACAAAGTATTTATTTGGTAGTTGTGTACATCCAAAACCTGCCTTAACCCATAGATTATCTTATAATAAAATATGTAAATACCATTACTTATTTTTAAATGACTAGGAAATGATTGAAATCGAATTTAGAACCATACAAATCTTCTTTATAGCCAATTGATATATGTCAATTAAACTATCCCAGATATCTCCTCATTGAAATAGACATAAATGTGCACTTACCGTCTCACGATAGAATTTCCCAATTCTGGATGTTGCCGTGATCCAACCAAACGTTCAACCTGATCAGCTTCAATTGAAAAAGTTCAGCTTCCAGTTGGAGAATTCAATTCAAGTAAAATCCTAAAATAAAATGAGTTGACATGAATACCTTTTATCGTCTCAAACCTTACGTAACTAAACCATTGTCCACTCTAAAAATGAAACTACTGCCTACATTTTCCTAAGACAATCTGTTAAGTGGTCAAAATCACGAAGTCGTTTGAAAATTCCTCAGATATATGGGAAGGCGATGGTTCAAGTTTTCCAAAAAATAACCAAAATATCAACGGAGTGTCTCCCAATTATTTTTCTTTATTATATCTCAAACTACTGCTCTCTCGGTCCATTCATATCCCTTTCGCGTCACGGTGATCTCACTCAATTTTTATGGTTGAACAACACCCAAATAAAAACCAGAGCTTTGAATTTAGATTAAATACATTTATCGTTCCTCTTTCGCCCCAACGAAACCAGTTTTTAGTAAATAAATAATCATGGATACTTTGCAGTGAAATATATTGTAAGGTGTCATTGGTAAGTTTAAGGTTATATCCAGTAGCTGGTGCTACATTCTTCAATCAATTTCAATCGTGTTTCAAATATTAGGGGGTACGACCGTTCGGAGGCCCTGAGTTCGATTCCTGGGGACACCCTCAGCTTCGCCTAGCGTGATAAGCTGCGTGATTTTTTGGCACGAGAACTCGTTGTAAAACCATGAGCGGCACAGAGAAAGGAGCTGGCCCCAATACCCAGATGTGTATATTTCACACGCTTTTGGGCTTAGTATTGTACTACCCTCACCGATCCTACCAATTTTCGGCTTGATAATCGCGGTCAATCATCAGAGAAGGATGGATGGGGCTTTTATTAAGGAAAAAAATACTAAACAACTTTGTCGTTGTAAATAATGACTGATCGAGTTGCATTCAACAATTATGAATAAAACAAAATTATCATTAGTACTGGTAGTCTACCGTTTAAGATAGATTTCTTAGCCACGCCTAAAACAACAAAATCGGACACCATACATTGAATACACTGTTTTAAATTATTTTAATTGTGATTCCAAATACCTCCCTTCGTTCCGTCATGACTATCCTTTTCCTCGCCCCTCGCTTGCCTAACGTCCTTCCCCTACCACGGTTTCCAATATTTCATCGCCCATCAAAATACTCTACATCCACCTTTACTGTCTTCTTTTTAAATCTCCCCACAACGCTCTCTCCTCCCCACCATGCCTAGTACTTCCTTTATTTTTCTTTTTATTCATTTTACCCATTCAATCCTTCAAATTACCGTTTCAAACGCTTTCAATCTCCACCTTTTACCTTTCTTCATTTACCAAGTTGACAATCTCACGATGGCAATATCACACTTCAAACCAGATTTTAATTATATTTTCTTGACCTCTTTAAAGTACCTTTAATCAATGCCCTCCTTCTTGCGAAACCTATCCCTTACGCAATTCTTCTTCTCATATCCCTACTACTAATATCATCTTAATCCACCACAAAATATACGAACTTAGTTTTTCTCTTCCTCGAAAAACATAAACTTTGTTGTGCATACATTTACTCTGATACGGTACTTATTCCACCGATATTCTAATGGGTTCAGCGATGACTGTATCGTCTTTACTGACTGGCTTACTAAAGCTTGATCAACCGTAAATCTAATAGTGCCAATGAATTCCCCATTGAGTTTCATTTCCATCTCCAGTTCGATATGTACGTTGAATAGCAAGAGCGATAACGGACACCGTAGTACTACATACTTTTCCCAACGTTGCCCATACCGACTCTCCATCCGCAACACACACCTGACTTCCAATCACTCCATGACAAAAATGACACCATTTAAAATTTATGCCGTAAACAATTTTAAGTAAAATTGCACTCGCTGAAATGATTCTATCATGATGCCTCTTAGTTATGCATTACATATAGTGAAGATAAATTATAACTAGTACGTACGACAAAGTTTAGAAGGTAATCTTTAAGGTATTGCCTTATCTCCAATGAATTAACACCATAGAATTTTCTGCACACAAATTGCCAAATAATGTTTTTCACGAGAGCAAATATATCCACACGCATTGATAATGGAAGAAACGTTCGAACAGGGATGACGGTGCTTTCAAAAATACATGCAACAACTATAATCCATACCCTACAAGCTGGAGTTTTGTCAAAATAATCAGCGTGCACTGCTTAAGTTGCAAGGGAAGATGGATATTACGTTATATCATTACAAGGGAAGACTTCACGTTAATAACTAAAAATCACGTTCACTAACCTTCTCCACTAGCTGGAAATAAACCATCCACCTCCGCTTAGAGCGCCAAGAAATCTTCAACCACTGCGGTCAGAGTCGCTGGCAAGACGCCTCTGTTAACTATCGTACTTCTAGCACCTACAAACCTAGCCTCGCAACAGCCTTCTAATAATTCCTCAAAATGATCATCAGGGTATTAGCCAATGACAGACAAGCGTTTTGAGTTTTTGGTTTTGATTTCAGCCAATGACGAGCGAGTAGTCGCCGTCGTGCAGTCTGTCTCCATGGAAACGGTAAATTAATACTTGCTTTCCGGCGCTCACCCAGCATTCTATCTTAAAGGCACAGGTGAAATTTCTTCATAGAAAAATTTTTATTCTTACTTCAGGCAGATGAAACAGGCAGGTACTCCGTGAGTATGAAAATAATTACTAACAGGTGACCAGTAATTCCTAAATCTTTACGGATTAAAATTAAAATAACATTTTCTTCCTAATCGTAATAAAATTGTAATTTTTCAGTGCCATTAAACCGTAGAAATGAATACCCTTCAAAAATATATTTACTCAAAGGTAGAACTATAGCCTAATTCTTTGGTGGTAGTACTAATTTAAATTAAAAATTGTGATATTAAGCAGTCATAGGTTACTAAAAATACCAAAATTGGTATGTCATTTCTTTCACTATGGCAACAATAGTTTTCATTTATTTCATCACCTTGCCTGATCAATAATTGAAATTTTTTAAATCGTGATTAGGAAGTCACGAAGAAACCGGAAATTTTATGGTTGAGGGCCGCCTCAATTACTCTAGCTAATTGCATAAAAAAAGCATTGATCAACAGCGAATTGTCTCAATGTATTTCTTTACTTTCCACAGGTCAAATGGCATCACAGATTTTTCCTATCATGCCTACTGATGAAAGAGTGAATTACCTTGGTCTAGTTACGAGCCTAAAAGATTGATTGATATTTCTCAGTTGTTAGGCATCTATTCTACTGAAAAAATTATATAATTTCTTCAACATTGGACGGAAAGAGAGACACCGATAAAACACAATCGGCACCTTGAGCAACCCACATCTGGTAATGGAGACAAGTAGAAGATTAAAGTGAAACTGGACTATTTCCTCCCTCATCTGGATTATTACCAATAGCACATGTGCTGTCATCTAAGATATTGGCCAGGTAATACAGTAAATCGTTTAATCTATTAAGTGTAATTATTAAGTTTTTTCGGTGGTAGTATCTACATTTTGCTTATCTGGAAATTTCAAAGCCATGGAATAAATTTAAATATATTATGGAATTGTCGTATGACGACTCTATTGTACATACGGAAAAAATACAAGGCAATCACAGTGATGTACACAGTCTTCTGTCACAGTCACAGTCTTCTGGAATTTCGCATAAAAGTGCGTGTAAGAAGACCGTTTCATGTTTGATGAGAATTTGTCAGTTGGAACATATAATTTCATATGCGACTCTTAGGTAAAATGAAAAGTAAACATCGAGTCATCACGCAAAAGGACTTTACTTCAATAAAAACAGATCAAATTTATTGTCTCATTTACACACATTTATTGGCACTTCGCAGTCCTCTGACAAAGATCATCTTCCTCAAAATGAAAACTCGTGTAACGCTTATTGTATTGTCGAAGGCAAAATTTAGGCATCAGAATGTGACTGGCCGAAACATTCATATTAAGAGAGAGACTGGCACGGGCAATGAACGGGTACTCCCTGGTCACTTTTCCGGGGGTTTTGAAACATTTATCCCGTTTTATATCTTGTTTGAGGCACTGGCTTGATCTACCTTAATTGACTTAACTTCAGAACTCCCCCTTTCTGACTCCCAGTAGCTGCCACTCTTTGAGGGGAGGTACGTGATATTTTTGGACGGAAACGTGGTATCAGATTCTTCTATTTTGTATATACGAGGTCTTGTGCAGTGTCCTGAGTCAATCTGAGGCGGGAAAGGTGCATGCCAGACGTTTTGATTGGAAATGGATTGGAATGTTGAAGAATGTTAGAGAGTAAAGAGTTAGGTAAACAAAGTTTTGGGAGGAAAAGTATACACTTTTGTGGAGAGTGTCAGGTGTTGTCATTTTAGCTGATGCTAAGAAATATAGGGGTATTCCGGCAACGAAGTGTTTCAGTGTTTGTGTGTGAATATATATTTATATGGAAACACCTCGTGCGTGCCTCTCCACTTCTTGGCACTTTTAATCTCACACACTCTCCCATCTTCAGAGAAAAGGGTGGCAAATGGATGCAAGGGGGGATTTTGTTCAGCGCAGGGAATTGGGATTAAAAAATATCAGTATTATCGTACATCTGCTGCCCACCTCTCCGGGAAAAAGGCATCTCTGGATGGGTGCTGGCGACAGTGCGTAGCATCCACGTCCGAAGCGGAGCGTGGGGTGGGGGGTGGAGGGTGAAGTGAAATGAGTATGGAGAACACCCGTGCAGAAGACGAAATAGGTCGAAATTAATCGTGTGCCAGGCCTGGAAAATTTAGGGTTCATTGTTTCATTCCGTAAGTTATTTCAGCGATAACCAAACAAGTTGTCCTTTCCTTATTGTTTACCCAAATAGTCATACAAGTTCGTCCGAGTCGTCTTCCTCGCGAGTCTTACGTTTTTCTTAGATTTTATTGCCTTTTTTATAATAAGGTATAATGACAGGATAAGCATTAATTGCTCAGTCAGCCAAGGGGTTGCAAGCATTGCTGAGTGAATTGGAGGTTCAGTGCGATCAATATGGGATGAGAATCAATATTAATAAAACAAAGGTTATGCGATTTTCCAGAAAGAAAAAGGCTCAGCTAAATATTAAAATAGGCGGGGAAAGAATAGAGCAGGTAGAGCAGTTTACATATCTCGGAAGTGTTTCGGACCAATACGGTCAAAGTGGTAGGGACGTAAGGAGAAGAATTGCGCTAGGCAAGGAGGCTTTCTCAAGGAGGGAGTTGATGACTGGGACGTTGAGTAGGGATGTTAAAACAAGACTCGTAAAAACTCTGATATGGAGCGTAGCTATGTACGGCGCGGAAACGTGGTCACTGAAGCAGGAGGGTAGACGTAGATTGGAGGCTTTTGAAATGTGGGTGTGGAGATGAATGGAGAAGGTGAAATGGATGGACCGAAAGGAAAACAAATGAGGAAGTACTGGAGATGGTGGGTGAGGAGAGAGGTGTGTTGAGAGAAATCCTATGGAGGCAGGAAAAATGGATGAAGGGCGTATTGAGCGGTAGTGGAATGCTGAAGAGGGTAATAGAGGGGAGAAGGTTGGGCAAGCGAGGAAAGGGCAGGAACAGGATAGGGATGTTGGACGGGATGAAGGGAGGAAGGAAGTACGCGGAGATGAAGAGGGACCTGATGTAGAGTAGGTTGCTGGATTGGGTTTTTTTTTTGGAGTTACAAAATGTTTATTTGATAGTTGTGTCCATCCACAAACCTACCTTAACCGGTAGATTACCTAATAATAATGACAGTAGTTTATTGAACCACTCTGTTTATAGAAGTGAATCAACTTCTACTGTCGAATAGAATTCGAGTTCATGGAATGAAATTCAGAAATCCCGCATAGTAACTCCTCCTCATTCGTGATCTTTATAGGACTTTCTAGAAGTTCCATGATAGTCAATATCGTTCATAGTATCCACACGGCTTCTTGAAATTCATTTAGTGAAGATTTAGAGTAATTTATTAGCCGAGCTTATTTGTATCGCATACTAGCCAGACGAGTGCTTCCTACCAATCTACTGTTACCTTTTTCCTTCATTTTATAGTATTCACGAAGCGCATCCTCTTCGTTCGAAGTCGATAGATTTGTTTGATGATTTTTTTTAAGATGAGACTTTCACAGGCATTTCACATTCTGAGACCAGCAATTCGCCCTTAAGGAACACAACAAAGTAATTTTTTTCATGCGCCCACAATTGGGCCATGTATACTTGTTAGCATTGAGACTCGAAAGCTAAATACCAGTTCGTGACAACTCTCAGAGATAGAGGATTATGCCTAAAATTCCTTCTGAGAGCAATATTAGTTAACCTTGCCTGCTTCGCGACCGTTGCTTCCTCCGTTATCATAACATAACGATGTGACGTACACGCAAGATTAGTACTGGTGTTTTGCCCTTAACCCGTACCTTGCCAATTCTAATTGAAACCAGGATTACATTGTTAATTTACTTGCATAGTAAAATGCTGAGGAATATGCAAATAATATTTTCAAAATCTCACATCCCTTCAGCGAACTTAATTGTAAATCAGTGCAGAAAAGTTGGGCTTTCCATCCGAATGCTCGCCAATACCGAATCTATTTTTATTTCCGCCCAACTAAGGCAAAACAAGTTACATAAAGGTAATTTCTCAGTGGTATGCCATAGATTCTCTGTTGGTAGAAATAATTCTAGAAATTCAGCTAAATACAGACGAGTTAGATATTGGGTTTACCCTACGAAATATTACATGTGGATTTCTGCTGGAAAGCTTTGTTACTTGTTGAACATATCATTTGACGTATTCATAAAGTGTGTGCGATACTCGGTAAATGCTATGACTGAAAGATAATAAACGTTGTTTTCTAGTTTTTACTTCAGTCTCTACTTAATACTTAAGTTTAGCCTCTAATTATGGGGAGGGGGGAGTAGAAGGTGGGTATGCAAACGGTGAAATTAAATGAAATGAGGAAATATAGTGAAGCCTTGAAAACTCGTTACAAAATGTGTCAAAAGATTAGGAGAATAGCAAGGGGCAGGTGGACGATCGCATTCTTCTAAAACTACCACAAACAGGTGTAAAGCGCTTTTTACCAGCAATAATAAGTGTAAAATGATGTCGAATTCGAGAATTATGCAAACATATCACCATACGTAATATTCTCGTGCATGATGATACTATATACGAGAGCGCCGCATTGGCAATAAGGGAAGTTCTGGTATCACAACGTATTAGTAGAGAAACCCGTCTTCGATTTCTTTCCATGAGTGGAGTTCTTTTTTTCATCATAGCAGAGCTCAAAAGTTCTTGCAAATATACACCCTGAATCATTAAACGACAACCAGCTCCAAGGGTAGAGAGGGACACGACCGAACAAGCTATGCCGAAAGATATACCAGAGAAGCTGTATGAACATTGAGTTTTTTATCCAATCAAATGGTATGACTCAATTTAAAACCCTTTTCTACGCATTAATATCCTATTGATAAAACACATTTGGTGCGTAAATGTACGAATAAAAATGGCATAAAAACCAGTTAGCAGAAAATTCATCAACGCTTCCTAAATATACACAAAATGAAAAAATAATGAATTATTTAAACAATTAACACCAGGCATTATTAGCATGCAAAATTGTATATCGTGTACTTATGTTACCACTGGCTAAATAAAAGACAAAAGTTCTTATTTGCATTCACTATATGATGATAGTCTCACAAACAGGCATAAAATTAATACAATAGCGCATATACGAGTGTAGTTGCGCATACAATTAGCACACAGCAGTGTCCAGGAGAGACGTCAGCCCTGAAGGAATATGTTGTGGAGACTTGAGCACTGGTGTGGTAGATATTCCATCCGTACTAACGAAGTTGGAATTCAATTACAAGTTAACTCTCGCCGTGGAGTGCTTGTGCCCCAATGCTTGCTTATGAGGAAGTCGGCTCCTTTAGAAGGAAATGGAATGGTGCAGGGGGAGAGCTTATGGGTGTGGAGTGGCATGGGCAGGTGGTTTACGGACGACTGGGGGCTAGAGAGGGGTGGTGCGAGGATGAGGATGGAAGGAGGAGAAATGCAGGGTGGTGGGCGTGGATTCGGAGGGAGGGGGTAGGACGGGGTTAAGAAGCAGAGGGCAAGTGCAGGCGAGGAGAAGAAGGGGGTTCTGGGTAGGGCAGATGGGGGAAGTGCGGGGTCTCCGTAGCTCACCGCGGGTCGAGAGAAATCACGGGGAAGGAAGTAGACCCGCTTCTGTTGCCGGGAGTAAGAGGAAACTCAACTAAGTCAAGAGGTTCAGCACACTGACTCCTGAGACACTCCACTGACACCATATACGTACAATTCTTACGTGAAGTTAAGAGTCGCGTTACGATAATTGATGCTTCTTAGAAATCCTTTACACGTGTAAAAAATCTACTACCTTCCAATAGTTTTCTCCTCATAGGAATTAGTTGAAAGCCATTCGGCCCCAAAGTATTTGTCCGCCTTCTTTTAATAGGGATTTCGTTCAAATTTATACCATTATATAAATACGGTGAGAAATCGTAAGCTTTAAATTGTTACTAAAAATAATCGAGAGAGAAACTAAATTTTTATTTTCGTTTCATAAGACTTTTCTACGTAGTCACCATTCAGAGTTGTAAATTTCTCTGGGCGTTTCTTGACCTTTCGAAGACCGCCATTGCATAACTCGGCAGATTTCGTCGAAAAGCATTGTGCCACCTCTGAATGACGTCATTTTTGTTGTAAAATCTCTAACCCGTTTCTTTTTCAGAGCATCACTCAATTTGTTCAGCAGTAATAGGTCCCAGTGATGGTCTGAACCTTCTCCAGGTAGTTTGTTTACATGACTCCATGACAATCCCTAAAAACAGCATGATCTTTCCCGTAGATTTCTGCACTTTATTCTTCTTGGGTAGTAGTTGCTGTGCTTCCACTCCTTGCTCATATCTTTGGTCTGTGGATCGTATTGGTGGATCCAAGATTCATTTTATTGTTACCAGGCGACCAAAACAACTCTTCGTCTTGCTCGAAAACATTCAACATCTCCCGTGACAGGTCGCGCCTTGTTTGCTTCTGGAAAGGAGTCAGTCAAGTGTCGTGGAACCCAGAATGCTGTTACCTTTGACACATGCAGTTCTCCGCGAATAATTTTGCCATATAATGCCGTAACTAGGAGGGTAGGTCGAAGAGTAAGGCACACATGCTTACAGAGAGCAATCAAAAACAAATAGCAAGATCGGGTAAGAAGTACATTAAAGTACAATTCTTAAGTTTCTGAAACATATATTTATTTTTCAACATAGTCACCGTTAAGGCTAACATAATTCTCCCAACGTGTAACAAGTTTTTTCATTCCGTCACGGAAGAATTTTCTCCGATCCAGGACTGGAAAGCTGCCCTTCACCTCATCGTCCGAGGTGTAATTATTACCCTTGAGGTGGTTTTTGAGTTGAAAAATAAAATCGGGGGAATAAGGAGGATGTGGAATTGGTTCAAATTTCAGATTTCGTAGAACCTCTCCTGTTGCGCGCGAGTTGTGTGAACGAGCGTTGTCATGTTGCAAGATTTTTGGCACTAGACTTTTATACGACAAACTCGTCGTCAGAGGTGTTTAAGAGTCTGAATATACTGAGAAGAATTTACCGTTGCCCCTCGTTCCAGAAAATCGGTCACGTAAATTCGGTGAGCATCTCAAAACACAGTCGAAAGAAGTTTCATCAACAATTGTTGCTTTTCCAGGCTCGCAACCACGAAATTACACTACCCATCGATTTACAGTAGACCTATCAACAGCATCGTTACCATAAACAGCCTTCAAACGAAGATGAATCTCTGTAGGAGTCACTTTTTCAGCAGTTAAAAATTCGACAACAGCACGCTGTTTAACTCGCGTTGACATACCACTAGAATACGTCTCCACACTTCCACTTCTCAAAAAACACTGGATGAACGAAACGACCTCAAACATGTGCATGCATGTTGAGGGGGAATGTTACTTCCACATACCACTAGGAGTTCTTCTTAAGGTCATTTTATTTGTGGTCTCCTAGCATATGTGGATTAGTTTTTAGCCTACCCTCGTAATATCATTCTCATTCACAATCATTTGGATGGATGCTCTTCGGTCTAACTAGGATGACGTCATTCACTTCCTTCAATGTGGCGGAATCGTCCGCGAGTGATGGCCTTCCACTTCTTGGATCGTCTGTGAGGGGCATGTCTTCCGTTTGAAAATACCTTTCCCGCTTCACAATTGCTTCATGTGGCGGGTTATCATTTCCAAAAACTGTCATCATTTCCGAGTACTGTAGCCTTTTAAATTAAGGAACTTATCTTATTCACACTGCGAATTACCTCAATTTACGGTTCCTGAAGCAAAAAAAATGCCATTAACAGCAGTAATTGATTGACAACATAACGTAACTAAGTAAAGTCATTAACATGTAGGATAAATTGTATCCAGATATTTCGGTCATTTCTTAGAAGTAATTACTCAAAGACGACACCTCCACGTAAATCCATTCCATTCCGAACCTCTGAATTTCTCATGAGCTATTTATTTATTTAGTCCCAAATTTCCTTTTGCCAACAGTTCTATCAATTCCGATTTCCTCTTTTTCTCCTTAGTGTAACTCGCCTTTCCATAATTATTCCCCTTCTCTAATGTGTTTTTCCATGCCTATCATATAAGATTTCATTATTTTCAATTAAATTATTTATCGGTGCGAAGCTTAGAACCTTACCCAAATACAAATAAAATGGATATTAGAGTAAAATACTGATGTAGCCAATGTTAGATTTACATATTAGCGGTCATGTAAGAAATTTCCTTGAAGGTTCAATGCTGAAATCAATTTCTATATTTTTTGTAGAACGTTCACTAAAAAAGAACGGTACGGAAATGCTTTTCCTCGAATGAATAATTTATCGTTCCACTGCTTTTTTTACCAGGATAAAATTAGAAAATAAACACACGCAACGATTAAAATTTTCCACAATGCCAACAACATTACTCATACCTCGTCTATTAAGTTCATATCAAACGGAAAACACTCCATTCGAGTTGCAACAATGGCTACAACTGGGAATCACAGAATGTTAGGCATGAAATTCTTATCATTAGATATTTCTATGCTGTTGAGCGATTCATTTCATACAGTAACCACTTAATGTTACTTTACAAGTTACGACATTATCATTGGAAACCCTACTTTAAGCTTCGTTCTCCCTCATTCTTCCTGCTCATCCTTCTTCCCCCATACTCTCTATTCCCTTCCTCCACTGTCAACCCTCGAAACCCAGGGCTTCTCTAATTTGTTGATTTTTCCAAACCAGGACCTCCTTTCTTTCCCCCCCCTCCCTCGCCTTCCTTCACGCTCCAATTTTTCACTCGCCTAAGATTCTCATTCTCCCGCCTTCCCCCTCCTCAACTCCGTCTGTGTTTACACAAGAATTAGTCAGTCGTCCGCTCCGGTGCGGATTTTTTTAAAATCCCCCTTTCATCCTTAACCCGCCTTCGGCTCGCGACAAGATTCTTTTATTTTCCCTAAAGATTAACAGCGTCAAGGCGACGGGATTATTCTGTATCCCACATTCTATTCAACTGTTTTCTCCAGAGGCTGACAGCGTCACTGGAGTGACCAATTGGGAGTGTGGGCCAGAGTCGCACTCGTCGTTTACGTCACTCCAAAAGATTGACTCATTACGCGTATTCCAGTTAATTCGAGAAAAATGATCGTTTATGATGACCGGGTTTATCTGTAAGAGTTTACGTTTACACTAAGCGAATATGCCGAAGTAGTTCCAATCATTCCAAGGAAGCAAAAGAAGAAAGTTTAGCAGCTGAGAGTAATTAATTACCAGGAAAAAATAGATGGTTAAGTACACGTACAATGGTGGAATAAGAGTAAGATGAGAGGGTTACAAATTAACATATCAATGTCAATATTACTTTATTTCGTGGAAGCATTGAGTTTAGACCTCAAAGATCCGTTAACGTAGCCTTTGCGGTAGGCCCAGAAGGTAAAAACGGGTATCTGTGTGTATGTTGTATGGTCATAAAAACAGGGAAACGAGGAGAAGAGACAAAGGAGCATAGCACAGAAAATAAAAATGGTTGAAACAGCACTCAAGTGAAAAAGAATGAAATCTTAAGATAGGGGAAAAAATATAAGATATATAGAGAATCCTCTTGTGATTTTTGGAGTAAGATTGAGAAATTTGTGGCAACAGCAGCCACAATAACGAAACCCTGATATAGATATCACTTCACATTCCCCTTTTTCACCGTAACTCCGTTTAAAAAATACATGTAATATGAAAGAGGAGACCGGATTGTCATTGGCTACCAATTCGTTTCTGATTTTGGCGAATATTCGACATTTTTTTCCACAACAAAATTCAAATCTAACAATTCTTTATGTACATTAATGTTAAAAGCATGAGAGATATGTAGGCATGGAATGAATTATAAGTCTGCAGAAAACCATTGATAGGAGACAATACTGATTCGTCCTCATATAACTAGAGATGATAAAATGTCTCGCGCGCGGGAAATGCTTTTAATTTGATTAATCTTTTGAAACTAAAGTGTTTATGTATAGCTATTGCTAGAGATAATTATTTCTAACATACTTATCTTAATTAAGTAATTAGCAGGGAACAGTCACAGTTTAGTTAGATTGAAAAAATGAAACAATTCGAGGTAATTTCAACATGATTTTGACAATAAGTTTAGAAACCGCTGAGGCAGGAGATTGAATTATATAAATCTGGGAAAATGTGGAATCCCCAACTTGGATATGAAACACAGCACACCATACCATTAATTAATCTATGCCTGCTTTATTTCCCTCAGGTAAAAGGTCATTTGCACTGACTCCAAATGGAAAAGGCTAAGGAGAAGAAAATGCATATTCTTATATTCTTTACATAAGTCAATATATTTTGTACTCTCCACGAAATGTTCTCGCCATTTCTACTATTGATTGTGATTACATTTGCGCAAACTAACCACAGGCACTTAATACTTTGATTAGCATGCAAGTTAACTGAGCGATGCAAACAACGCGGCTTTTGTCTGGTTTTCGAGGGAGAGGCAAATTTTCCTTCCTTCGGACCACGATTCCTTTTACGCGTCGGTTCGTCCTTCCCCCGACGTGCCTCGTCCCCTCCTCGAGCGCCCCAACGCCACTCTCCCCCTCCCCCCCTCTAACCCCCGTCCGCCCCCGAAGTCCCCCTCGACCCGCGCGCACCCACAACCACCTCCCTCACATTCACATGAGATCCACCTGCCTCTGTTTATCTTCCGCTCCTCTGCCGCCTTCTCCTCCCGTCCACCACCCTAACCCCCAGCGCCGCAAAACTCTCCCTCACTACTTCTTCCCCCTAACTCAACCCCTCGAGCACTTCAGGTTACTCGACCCCCCGGTGCCTCACTCTCCCCCTCCACCCGGGCCGCGATCGCCCCTCTTCATCTTTTAGCATCCCCGCTCATAATGCATACTTTTCTCACCCCTACCTCAATCCCCCACCCCCCGATCTCCCTTTCCCATGTGGTGGACCAACTGCGGGGAGGAAGGGGATTGGCGGACGAGTGGAGGGTGATGGAAGGTTGGTGTAGATTCAGACAATTCCCTCAAGTATTAATGATAATTATCACTTTTAATAACCATAATTTTATGCACCATGGTAAATAAAGCACTCCGCTTCATTGTCTTGCAACTATCATTACTGCCCGGAGGTTACCTCATTTGTTATTATTACTTTTATATAATATCTTGAACATTATTAAAGCAATATTTTATTAATCTCACTGAAAATGCCTAAAAAATCACTTTAGAACTTTCTCTCAGTCACCCAGCCATTCAAGTCTCTATTATGGTAACTACCTTTCTTGCTGCTGTAATTTCTTTCACTTGGCCGATACTGACAGAAGGTGTTACTTTACTCATTTCATTTGCTTTTCAATCGATCTCTTCTACTTTTAATGCTAACTAATAAAACTAACTAACTTCTAATGCTTAATTAAGAGCAACATTTCCATAGTACACTAAGTCTTTCGTAAGGCAAAAGTGACAATATTGCAGAAATACCGTGTCACAGGGGAGCTTTAATTAACTTTTATTGATCTATTAAATTAGACAAATGGTAACCAATTGGCGAAGTATCCATCAACGTATTTCAGGAACCTTTCGTCTCCAAGTCTTCCACTCACTCAAGAAAGTGTAAAGAGTTATGGAAAAGAAGTTGAGGCCTGCGCCATTGGGTCTGGAGATGGAGAGGTTAGTCGTTAAATGACGGGAGCTATAACTTGCACTCTTCATGAATCGATTCGTTAAGCTTATTTAAATAGCAGTTAGAAGGATGAAAAACTATCTGCTGCTTCTTTATTTTCTCTGTAGGAAGACCGAGATCGAAATAGCAAAGAAAATCACACTGCCATCGATAATCAAGCTTTTAGCCCCTTCACATAGAAATCGAGTACATCATCCACGAAAACAATAACTTTTAAGATATGTAAAAATCATCCTAGTACTCATCGCAAAGAGTGAAAGAGAGTACTTCAGTACTAATTGAGTTTTAGATGTCAAAAAACATATAGCTCACGCTAATACGATCCTATGGGAAGGGTATGATAGGAATAACGAAAATGAGCACTGAAAAAGAGAGGACATAGATATTGGTTCCGTCCATAAGGAAGGAGCAAAGGACCATAAGTAAAAAATGATTTTTATTCCCTTCAGTAGAGTAGACACCTATAAATACACAAATTACTGCAACGAAGCCACCACCGCTGTACTCAGAAGTTGGTTTTGCATGGAGACAAACTAGCCCACCTCGTTGGACGTGTGAATGTTCGCATAAGGTAAGGGTCCAGCTAACATTCCCGTGACATCTGAGGTTTCCCACAAAGTTACGGCGCTCAGAAATCACAACACATGGTTTTAGCTGGAGATACACAGCTGAATCACTCGAATTTAAGCCGGAAACCCTCCAGGGAATCACTGCGAGCTCCGCTCATTTTTCTAGCAAGCCCACCCAGGGAATGCAGTGCCATAATATATTAGCAGACACTCTAATCCACTCTCATTTTTAGGAAAAAATATTCCAAGGGGCCGAGAAGGATTTAGAGGATGTATTGGAAACAAAATCGTGTTATCTCCAGATCCTTTTCTTCATTTCCTTCTTTCCCCACACTTTGCCATCATCATTTCACCTGACAATAAAATAAGACGGCGGATGGATGGATCAAACCAAGTGAAGGGATATAATGGTTCAGGAGACGTTTTGCGAGTAAGGGGGCTTCGGGAGAGATTTGAGATTATTGAGCCTTGACTAATTCGTATGTTTAGATACATTAAACACAAATTGTCCAGACTATGTCGCCACAACTTCGCTTTGCCGGGGTTCGACGATTTCGGGTCTCTGAATAAGTTACGAGACAGCACTATCTTCTTAACGTGAGAATTATTCATCAAGAGAATAAAGATTCGAAAATTAGAACATCGAGACAAAAGTGAAAATATTTGTTTCTGAGCACCTTTTAAGACGATGGTTACATGATTAATTGATAAATGGATAGTGCCCGTGGTCCCGGCGATACAGTTACCTCTATAGTATACGGGTTTGAGTTGTGCTAAGACAACTTCTATTAGGCAAATATTCATTTCACAAAAATAAATTCCTTTAAACACACAAAATTGTCATAATAATACACATAAATGAATGAATCGACGAGAAAATTATTTTATGAAAACGTTCGCTATTTTAGTTTTGAAAAATAACAAAATAGAGTTGCTAATTGTCAACAGATATAAAATTGACATGATGATTTTGGAAGAATTGCTAAAACTTATCAAGTAACTTGAAGGTTCTTTCGAGAGGGAATTGTAAATTCCACGACATATGGTGCGTGAAAGTCACGTAAAAAGTTAGTTAATCAGTTCCTACACCGTGTCATCTGTGCCTCCTAAGCTACAAAACATTTTTGCCATAAAAACACCGTGAGGGATATGTGCGATTGTCTAGATGTATCATCGGGCTTGGTGCCAGCATAAGAAATGGTAATAATTAGACCCAACCTACACTCTCAGTAAGTGGGCCCCAACCTAAAATCCATGGACAATGTTCTTGGGGCCGGCCCGTCAAAGAATCAATCGATATAGCACTAATTCGATTTGGGAAATGTTTTCCCCGTGACTTCGTAGTACTACTTCATGATTAAAAGAACTCATAATACTTACTAATTCCACTTTAAATACCTTATTGCACGAACATGATGCCGTTGTCATGCAACAATTTCAACACCTGAAGATGTTGTGTAGTAACGAAATCTAGGTCTGTTAACAAATATTTGGATGTAGAATTACTAAGTATTTGAGTTATTTAAATGCTATAACGTAGAGGATAGGTTTTAATGCCTTAATCTCCTTTTGGATTTAAATGAAAGCAGATTTAGTAAAATATTGGAAAATTAATAAGGCGTTTATCCTTATGCGTATTCACAACTGGTTAAATTACGTAGCCAGGATGACAAATAAAATACTGAACATGGAAAAATAATTTGCGAGATTTTCCTTAGTTACGTATGAAAACCAGATGAAGTTGTTCGCATCCCTTTAGCATTAAGCGTTTCCTTGGGAGGAAAAGTTTAATGCTAAAAATTGACGTACTCTTATTTCAATAAATTATTGATTAATAACTTTATTCATGCACAAAAGTCCTAATGGAAATCTTAGGCAAAATTGCTATTAGGTTTTCATTCAGACAGAATAAAAGATATACGGGTAATTGCACGAATAACTGAAAAAAATGTACAACTATACGCAAATTAATACATAATTTAGCGTTCAAAGCTTTTTTGTCCATCATTGAAATTCTTGAGTGAAAATAAACATGTTAAAAATACATTTATACCTTTCCGTCATTAAATAATGGGAAAGGAAGCCATTAGTAATCGTGTTTATTTATTTAAATGTACAAGGAACGTAGCTACGGTCGTGAATCAAAGTAAACAAAAAATACCGGGTTATGCTTCGTGTCCACTATTCCACTTACATATATTTTATATCTTTCACTGTTGGACATTTTCTTGCTGCTCAACGGCAAAGGTTTTACAAATACACCCTACACAAATATTTGGATAGGTGGACATTCTTATCTCTGCTCGTGGTGTTTGACAACTTCTACGGTCGATTGAGCGAGAGCGTTGGTACGAGAGACGTTTTCGGAATTAATGCCGATAGGAACCAAGATAGGCGAGTCGTCTTGTCATCCGGAATATCAGATTCAAGAGAGATTATGATCTTTTAGATGGTCACGGAATTAGGCCGTAAAAATTTCCTAAGAAATCACTAAAAGAGATCGTACTTGGATCTCAAATTGACAATCATCCATGGCAATTGTAATTACAAATGTTAACGTTTTAACATTTAATCTGTCAACGATAATAACTCCACTCGGCATATTATCGTACCTCCGCATTTCAGAAAGAGTTGGAACTCAAAATTCTTCTTCATCTCTTCTAAGTCTTTACGAACGTCCATCGGGAAACAGCGTCAACTGAGAGTCCAATTGCCTTAACCATCCGTTGATTTTCAGCTCATTTAAAGTTGCCTCAATATAAATAAAAAAATTTTATCACACTCTAAATTTAATTTTGTTCATACATAAATACTCGCGGATATCAGTTTGATATTAACGAGGTTGAAAACATTGGCATTCAATTCTGAACAACCGGATTTATCATTTTTTTCATTCGATTGAAAATGTAGATCTAGTTGATTTCTGGAAATAATTTACGATACAATATGGCATTTGAAAAACAAATTAGTATATCCAGATGGATACATTTTGAAAGGCGTATACCTGTCGCCTTAAGCTACATATTTGCAACCCCTTTGGACACCTATACGACCTTGGCTTTCTTACGATCATCCATGAATTTTATTAAGTAATCTACCGGTTAAGATTTTACTAGGTTTAAGTTAGGTATTGGATGGACACAACTACCAAAGAAATATTTTGTGACTCCAAACAAAACAATACCCAGCAACCTACTCCACATCAAACCCTTCCTCATCCCTGTGTATCGTACTGCCTCCCTTCATCCCGTCCAACATCCCTATCCTGTTCCTGCTCTTTCCTCGCTTGCCCAACATTCTACCCTCTTTTACCTTCTTCAACATTCCACTACCACTCAATACGCCTTTCATCCATTTTTCCTGCCTCCATAGGATTTCTCTCAACAAACCCCTCTCCTCACCCACCCTCTCCAGTACTTCCTCATTTGTTTTCCTTTCGGTCCATTTCACCTTCTCCATTCTTCTCCACACCCACATTTCAAAAGCCTCCAATCTACGTCTACCCTCCTGCTTCAGTGACCACGTTTCCGCGCCGTACATAGATACGCTCCATATCAGAGTTTTTACGAATCTTGTCTTAATATCCCTACTCAACGTCCCCGTCATCAACTCCCTCCTCCTTGAGAAAGCCTCCTTTCCTAGCGCAATTCTTCTCCTTACGTCCCTACAACTTTGACCGTATTGGTCCTAAACACTTCCGAGATATGTAAACTGTTCTACCTGCTCTATTTTTTCCCCGCCTATTGTAATATTTAGCTTAGCCTTTTTCTTTCTGGAAAATCGCTTAACCTTGGTTTTATTAATATTGATTCTCATCCCATATCAATTGCACTAAATTTCCAATTCGCTCAGAAATGCTCACAACCCC